>JAVTVY010028688.1:0-13174 GCA_036873755.1 Hanleya hanleyi
CTTATGCTACACCCTGTCAGTCCATAGTGGACTAACCTCTTCCCCCGCAAATAGGGTTGGACGGGTCCTTTTTATACTACTACAATGTCAAGTCCCCTATGGGTATAATTAACCCATAGTCCGTAGCCGTATACGTTATAGTTTTTTTATTTCTTCGTGTCTCTCTATCCTAGTCCGTACCCGTACACGTTATGGTTTTATTTTTCCGTCTCCCTTCACCCTTCGTGAAAGTCCGCGATCATTCGGTAGTGTAATGTTAAATTAACCCCTAGTCCGTAGCCGTACACGTTATAGTTTTATTTTTTCGTGCTTCTCTATGCTAGTCCGTACCCGTACACGTTATAGTTTTTATTTTCCATGGCCCCACCTTCGTCAAAGTCCGTGATCATTCGGGGTGTAATGTTATAGGGATAGGAATTGATTTAACCTAGCATTTCCTATAGCGCAGCTTGGTGCAAAAACGAGGATTGAAATGTTAACCCAGAAGAGGTTGCAGCGCCTTATCGGGCCAATCAGCATCCATTATTTCAACCAATGGCTAAGCCTGTACAAGAGCCAGTGAGTGGACTAAGCCGGTCTTAGACAGCCAATCGATATCATCCTGGGCCTTCAATGGGCCTTCAATTTAACCTAGGAAATTGCCATTGAAAGCTTGGTAGGATTCTGGCTTCATGGTGGGCCGGGTGCAACTACCGCATTTGGACCAATGAATATCCATTATTTCAACCAATAGATTTGCCCGAAGAAGAGCCAATCGATGAGGTTCGCGCCTTTTAGACAGCCAATGGATATTCAGCATATCAACTCCGAGCCAAGCGGACAAGAGCACATTCTATCACAATATTTCCATGTGTAAAGACCGTATTGAGAGAAACATGAGCCGTGTAGCAAAGATGTCGACGGGAGGGGGAAAGTTAACGGCAAAGGCCAAGGTTGAAAGAAAAGAGAGAAGAGAATTGGCGAGAGCTGTAAAAGAATTTTGGATGGACGAGATAAAGAAATGTACCCGGGAAAGTACCAACTCATCACCACTAGCCTGGGCCGACCTCCATCATCTGGTCACCAGGGCGCCGGCCGATTTAGAATGGGCAGACTGGTTGCACACCCTGGAGTACGTCTTGGACCAACAACAACAACAGCCAGTCGTCCCCGAAGTCATTAACATCGACGTGCAAGAAGAACCTCAACCTCGACATTGGGGAGTTGGGACCGCGGGACGAACAACAACAACAGCTCTCAATCATCCGGAACAAATAGGAAAGTTCCCCCTGAGAAAACAGGGTAAAAAAAACACCCCAACGGTCCTTTTCAGGGCCAACCCAGTCCTTCGAAAGGGGACTTTTTAATCTGGCACATTTCAATTTAACATCAGACTCACCATGTCAATCTCCTCTCCTCTATGCTTACCAATCTCCACCTCCTCACTCCAAAAAATTACCCTAAAGGCCCTTTTCAGGGCAAACCCAATCCTTCTACCGTCCTCCATATTCGATGATGATAGCCAATCTCCAGTACCTAAAAAAATACACATTCAAATAGAGTACATTCTATGACAATCCCAACACCTCATACCCTTCAAAGTATACAATGACTCATGTGCTAATTTACGACCGTGTGGGCGTTTACACTCGGGTTTTTTCCGGGACTACTCGGTGTATCTATTAGACTAGTATATTACTGTGTAATTTATACATTCATACTAATGTCGGTGTGTCGGTGTTTTTTTTTTGTTTTTTTTGACCTGGGCGCTGTTAGTAGGAAGTTCCCATTCACTAAGTGTTATTTACCTATTTTACCTAGGTGTGTGCATGCAGGAGCTGATGTTTTGTGCTTTTAATTAGAAGCTTTCCCTTCCGGGTATAATTGGGTGGTCCTGATAAGGACCGTTAGGAAGGTGTAAGGGATTACATCGATTGGACCAGATTTTCTCGCCTCTTGGTACACAGGGGACATTTCAGCGTGACGAGTGTACACGGTATGGGCTTGTAAGTGGGCGTAGGGGCTGGTCTTCCTGCAAGTTTATGGATACAGCGGACACATAACGCTTGGTGTCCACAGGGAAATATGGCGAATTTGGCGTAGCGACTACTGCATTGGACACAGGGCAATTGCTTTGCCACTCCCCATGTTGTGCCTCGCCCCAGTCTTCTTATTTCGGCGTTGTAGTACTCAAGATATCGCTGCTGTAAAACTGCCGTCTGTTCTTTTTCTTGTTCTTTTTCTTTTTCTGATTCTTTTTCTTCTTCTTTTTCTTGTTCTTTTTCTTTTTCTTGGTCTTGGTCTTGGTGTTGTTTGAACAGATCTTGTATGAGTCGCTCAAGCCGTTCGTGGTGGTAGGTACTATCAAGCCGTACGTCATAGGTACTATTGTCTACTCCATCGATGAATTGACCGGTTGCTTTGTGAAGATAGGACCGTTGTTGTTGCGAAACTGCGATCAAATCTCCATCCGCCGCCTCTTCTTCTTCTCCTTCTTCTTCTTCTTCGTTGTCTTCAATATCGATGAATTGACCCGTGGCATGGTGAAGATACTGCCGCTTTTGTTGTGAAACTGGGGTCAAAGTCTCGCTGCCATCTACCGGCTGGTCTTCTTTTTCTTCTTGTTCCTCATCTTTGAATAGCTCTTCTAATATGGCGTCAAGCCACGACTCGTTAATAATATTGTCCACTCCATCAATATTCATGTATTGAGCCATGATGTAGTTCAAAATGAATGGATAGCAGACGATACACAGCGCGTTTTTTATAGTCTAGCCGTACAGTGCCCGTATGAGGGCGCGGAAGTCACCGAAATCTTCATACTGGCCAAGTGTCTCCGCTCAGACCCCACTGTGATTTTGTGTTTCTCTTCCATCTTCAAACCGGTCTTATTTTGCAATAAATGCGAGTTGACGTTAGACTATAAAAAGAGCGCTGTATATCGTCTGCTATCCACTCATTTCAACTGCATCATGGCTAATGGTAGTAGACGGTCACTTTTCAACGCAATGAACACGGGAGTGTCGACCGAAACTTTCATTGTGACAATTCGAGACGGAGAACAATAAGATCCTAGACGGATTCGCTCGAGCGGAGAAGACGAACATGTTACATTCATTACGTCCTTGCAGCGTGCTGAAGCTCAGATTGCTGATGCTTTGAGGACGAGAAGCGCACAAGATAGAGAAATAAGGGACGCTGTGCAGGAAGAGGATGATGATGATGATGATACAGACGATGAAGATGTACACGGAGAGTTGGAGTGGTTAAACACTAGTAGACCACCAGGAACTACAGCTTCGACTCAGACGGCTACCACAACGATGGCTACCACAACGACGGCTACCACAGCGACCGCAACAGGAATGACAACATCACCACCAGAGATCAGCCGCACGAGCCAACAAATTCAAGATTTAGAAGACGAAAAGACTACACTACAACTACGACTGGCTAGGGAGCAGAAGAGATCAATCTGTACCGTCTGTCAAGAGGATGAGCCCATGTACGCTGTTTTTCCTTGTGCCCACCTGTGCCTATGTGGTGTATGCGTGTTAAGCTTAACATGCATGGCGGGTTCGTGCCAATGCCCAGAGACAGAGGAGCTTCATATGAAGTTACGATGCCCTGTGTGCCGGGCCTGGGTATCAAACATCAAAAAAATATTCCGGCCGTAACGGTGTGATGGCCAACCCGCTGTACTTTCCAAAAGTCCCTCATTAGGGCCACCTAATTACACCCGGAAGGGAGGGAACTTTCTAACACCAGCTCCTACACCAATATCCCTTTGCATAGAGTGAACACTGACACACATTTGAATTTCTAATATTTATTAACACAGTAGAATGAACATAAGGTTTTGACCACAGTAGACTGTTGGCGTTGAATTTTCTAATGCAATTATACGCTGTCAAGGCGCTTAAATGAACATAGAATGAACATAGAATGTAGGAATACGGTCATGTCTGAATGTTCAATATTTATGCAACAAGACTTGTTTGAACTCGTCATTGTCTTTCTGCCCCTGGTGCACGTATATGAAGGTGGCAATCTGTTCACGTGGAATTCTGGGTGGACATGCAGCTTGCAATGCCTCGGCAATTTGCATCTCGTTAACGGCGTGTAGTCCCTCAGTCAGCGGCGCGTCTGATGGTATACTATTGTTCATACACGTATGCGTGTTGAAGAGACCGTTCTTGTTCTGACAGCCTGCACATGCTCGATACGCAAGTGTCGAATGCGAGGTCTGGGATGATCCAGGAATGTGTCGATGTACTTCTTTTAAATATACTGAGTCACCTGGTCAGACAGGACTTCATGAATTTCACCTGTCAGACTCTCCAGCTTCCGCCACGCAGGTATTTGCAGGGTGACACCCTCAGGTAAAGGAATACGCGTATCTTCCCTCAACTTCTATTTACGAATATGTACCAGCAGCATGTTGTTGAACATAGAACAGGTGAGGAAGATGTCGTCGCCCACATAAAATTTCGCTTCGTCGCTCCCCTGGTGGTCAATGACCGCATCGACGGCGTAATAAATGGCCTGTACTCTTATCCAGGTCTCCAACGTCAAGGCGATATCATTAGGTGGTTTGTCGTCCCAGGCCGGTGCGTTAAAGTGCACTTCCTCTTCTTTCACGCTCACAGTTAAATAGGGAAAGAGATCCCAAGTGTTCAACTGGGCCGCCTGGTAGGCCTGCTGGATGATGTCATTGATCTGCTGCACAGACATAGGAAGTAGCATCTCTTCCTCCGCGTGCTCAGGCACTTGCTGGGGTACTGGCTGAAGCACTTGTTGAGGTATTTTTAACGGTGTTAGTCAGGGACGTTTGGCAGGTGGACCGGACTCTTCGTGGGTACGTTTGGTACCTGTACTCCCTTCGGCGATGTCCATGACTAAGATTTTATCTTCTGAATCCTGGGCTTGAAGTAGACATGCTATTCCTTCATTTCCCGTCTTCTTCAGCGCCTCCACGAAGGCTTGAAATGCTAAGGGGCCACGGCGCAGTAGATCGTCGATGAGGGCTCTGTTTTGTCGCGAAGTGGTCTTCTCCACCATGATATCTTCCACACCGTGTTTAAGGATTATGTTTTCCACCATAAGCAGATCACATATATCGGCCACATGCTGCATCTCATCAACGAGGCGAATACGGTGCTGTAGAAGCTTAGCTCGGTGAGATGACTCCATGACTGTTGGCTCAGGCTGGTCAGGCAAGTAGCTGCTATGGTGAGATAGGCTGGTGAAGTTGCAGTGGTGAGGCAAGTAGCTCCTCTCGTCTGAGTGGCTCAGGCTGGTGAGGCAGGTTCAGGCTGGCCTGGCAGGCTGGTGAGGCAGGTTGGTCAAGCAGGCCAATGAATGCAGCAATGCCCTAAAAAATTCCCACTTTTATACACCTACATGCCCGGATGCAGGCGCGGACGTCAGCGAAAAATACATACCCGGATGCAGGCGCGGACGTCACCGAAAAAAACACCCACAGTCAACTCGCCACATACAATCGCCCCCCTAAAGACCCTCATACATACCCGAAAAGACACGGACGTCACAGAAAAGACACGGACGTCACCGAAAAGACACTACCCCCTCCCCCTTCAAGACCCTCATACATACCCGGATGCAGGCGCGGACGTCACCGAAAAAAACACCCACAGTCAACTCACCACATACAGTCGCCCCCTCAAGACCCTCATACATACCCCGATGCAGGCGCAGACGTGAAGTGCCCGGATGAAAGACACGGACGTCACCGAAAACCCCCCACATACAACTCGCCACAAACAGTCGCCCCCCTCAAGACCCTTATACATACCCGAAAAGACACGGACGCCACTGAAAAGACACGGACGTCACCGAAAAGACACGGACGTCACCGAAAAGACACGGACGTCACCGAAAAGACACGGACGTCAGGGGAAAGACACGGACGTCACCGAAAAGACACGGACGTCGCCGAAAAGACACGGACGTTACCGAAAAGACACGGACGTCACCGAAATTGTGGGAAAACCCCACAGACAGGTCAGTACACGCATTCCTATCATGTTTCCTACCCAGGTCACGTCCGATTCACGCAGACCGGAAGTGACGTCATACCTGCGCAGAACACTCCTGCGCACACCACTTTCTCGCGCATGCGCACTGAGGCGAATACTCCACGAAATGTGTATAGCCTACTACTGTCCGTTTACATGCTCGATGCTGTGCATTGACAAATCCTTGAAACATCATTAAAATTCCACAAAGTATTACCGATCGTCACCTGGGTAGAATTTTGTGGAAAACAAATGCAATATCTGCCACCTGCGCTATAATTCATTTGATTTGATTTGGGGAATACTCTACTCAGGCTGTGATAATTTTTTCTATACAGTACCGGTAGTATCGACACAAATACCCACCATCCGGGTTTCCGAAAATTGTCACTCACGTGGCTTTAATTTGGCGAACTTGAAATATTCGTTCAAGCTGGGTCCCAGGTTCAAGGTTGAAGCGAGTCATCATTTTATTAATGTTTGGGTCTAAATTGTCTTTCTGCAGTTTATTTACATCATCGTGATCATTCTGCAACTTGATTCCCAATAATGATGGCAGTCTACTTGGATATACAAGTAGTCTACGTATGCTCGTACCACAAGGTTATTGGGGTATTCCAAGAGAGCCCCATTGACATTCTCCCCTTGTGAATATCTTCCGGACGCGGAGAATACCAAGGTCGAGGTCAGCATTTTCTAACATGGCGGACGACGGGCAAGATGATTTGTCTCCTGATCAAACTGAGAAGTTATTACAGTTCCAGGTTTGTTTCCACTCGTTTAGGTTTGCTTGGGATAACATTTATTTATCTATAGAATATGGCGGACCTTAGATAATCGCTCCAGATATGCGTATTTATCCGCAATCTGATTGGTTATTTTTGCCCTCTGATCACTGACACTGACCAACGACAACGTTGCAACAACAACACACAGTGACTAGGTGACAGCTTGACAGCTGGGCATTTTTGACAACGCAGAACAACAACAACAGCAGCAACAACAACAATTATAATCCCCAAGTAACCTTTCGATACTTTGTGGGGTATACGTTGTAGATTGTTTAACAAAGCTTGTTGCTGTTGTAGCCCGAAAACATCCAATCTCGAAACCAGAGCCATCCGGTCCTGTCCTTAGCCTCTCCCACGTACAAGATAAATTTTTCTATTTTAAAAAATCTTTTCAGCTCACCTGACAAATAAGTCCAACACGAATCATGTGCTCGGGTAGATTGGCTGTATCTTGATTCAAATCAGAGTAAAACAATTTGAAAATGTTGAATCTTTGTCTTTGTAACTGCCTAAAACAGCACACATCAACATGCCGGAAAAATTGAAATGCCAGCTCAACTTCGTGCAGATTCTGCTCTCGTTGTACTCTCGTTGCATCGACACCTACAGGGATGAAGAAAGAGGGGAGATAATTTTGCTGAGGGGCCATCTCCATTTTACACGAACAATGAAATTTCCATCATCAATTCATTGCCAGTTTCTGACATTTCTACACTTTATCTTCAGTTATTTATCACAAGTCGTTAATTGCACTGTGAATAAATGAATTAAATGAGTCATTTTCGGACTCTTACGCTAATCTACTCTGATATATTATCAATTCCGGATTTCCATTTTTATTCTGTAATGATTCAAATAACCATAGCCTAGCCAAAGTATTAAACCAGAGATATGAAAACGGTGCAGTTCCGGAGATTCGTTATTGCCATTGAGAGTGTAACCCGGGATTAATACCGTCCACAGACCACACTTCTTTTTCACTCTCTATCTTTTTCACACATTTCATTGTTATGTGCTAAGCTGGAATTACTACCATAAAATCTGTGGTATTCCATTCAGTCCTCATGCATTATTCTTACAGTTCACACATTTACATTGTATTATTCACTTGACACTACTCGCGTTTCCTTTGTTTCTACATATATATTCCATGTATTGAAACCTTAGTTTTGAAGGGCCCTCAAAGTACAAAACAAATCCACTTTAGGTTGCTGACAAGTGGGTTAGATATATATTGAGAAAGCAATTTTATACGGAGATTCCCAGCGCACATCTTTAAGTTACATTGAAAGCCAACAGTGACTGACAGATAATTTGCCTGCGAGAACCTCACATAACAGTTTGGATATAACAAACTGGAAATTCTATTTTTCGTTTGCAGACGATATACTATAGGCCCATTTTGATTTTGTCAGCCTGGTATTTGGTTATAAATTATTTAATCAACACCTGTCGTGGGCATTCATTGTTTGTAATGTGCGCCAAAATGATATGGTCCCTTAACATGCTAATTTGAACGATCTCGCGAGATATCCGCGAATCTGTTTAAAGCTGAAAAAATGGCGGGGCAACGAGAGGCAAGCAACTAGAAGGCAGTAAATAACGGAAAGTAAGTTATTTTGAAGGGATCTTTCAATCTACAGCTATTCATACAATAACTTCAATGTTTCAATATTCATCTTCCCGTCTTGGCTGATCCACAGTGGGGTGATTTTGATTACAAATCTAGCTCACACATCGACTGCCCTCGCTGGCTAACTTATATATCTGACAACGTTGGCAGTGAATTTGGCGCCTACTAAAACCCAGAAACGCCCGGAATGGTCCAGACCACTTCGTGTTTTGAGAGTATTGTTTATTTGATTACAACTTCCGGAAGTATACACGGGATTACCTGTCGCAAGTTCATTATGCTCAAAGGGGATGCGCAGGTAAGGTGTGTACAAGGCTACTGTCCTCCCTACTAGGCTGTGGGACGGCGCTCAGCAGTACGATCGGTCATTGGATAGCACACAAAACCCTAGAATTTAGAACATAACGAGAGCGTATCTGTGGAGATTAAGCCGACGTCCCGACGTCATGGATGTTACGAGCGCGCAGAGGCGTAGCCAGGATTCTGAGTTAGGGAGTCCAAAAGGCTGGGGGGCAGGGAGCCGCCGCCGAGGCCCCCTCCTAGGTGTGGGGTCTGGGGCCCGCCCAGGGCCCCAGAAGCTCTGGGGTCATTAATGCTCTCAGATCGAATCTGAGGCATATACAACACTTATTTGTCATGTGAATTATCATAACTCAAGCCATAGTTTTAAGCCTACAATTATGAAATAAATTGTTAAACTTGTTCTGCATATTTATAATAATGCTATTTTATTCATTGATTTTGTTTCTGGAAATAAACTTATGTTCCTTCATTGATTTAGAGTTAAGTTATTTTATTCTTAATTATAACTAATTCTTCTTACCAAGTTTTGTGAACATTGAGTAATTTTAGTCTTTGCTCTTTCATAATTCATGTAATTGATTGCACTAAACTGTACAAACAAACTGAATGCATTAAATTTTATTTCACCCCTACTAAACTGTACAATCACAAACTGCATGCATTATAATTTTATTTCACCCCTACTACGAAAATGAATTGGTCCGCTTACTGGACTGCAAAGTACAGCCCATGCATGTCCATGGACGAATCCATTGTGTCGAGAAAGGGTGGACGTGTCATACTAAATTATTGTCGCGAAGACATACCGGAAATTACTTCTCCAAATGACCTGCTTCCTGCCACCCCAAACTGTCGGCAATCGAAGCAGAACAGGACATTCCCCGCGTCATCGAATCTATTCACGGGTATTTGGTAAGGCACTCTTTCGAGAAACGTCTAACACGTGGAAGCGTCGTGCGACTGTCCCCAGACTCGTCCCAACTGTGGGCTACAGAACTAGTGGCATTTTTCTTTTTAACCGGACTTCTGTCCCTCACTTCGTCTTCTTCCTCACTGTCACTTTCGTTATCACTTTGTTCAAAATTTTGCCTCGCGCTCCAAGACGCGAAAAACTTCGTAATCTTCTGCATGTTGAAAAGTCAGCACACGAGAACTTGTGTGAAGTATGTCGTCTCCAAGCAGGGGTAACCGCATTAAATATTATACGCTAATGAGAGATGCGAGGCAGAGTAATCTGTGGCGGAGATTTTATAGGTCGCAGAGATTTTATCGGTCGGTCAACTCTGCCGAGTGGAATCTAAAACCTAGATACGAATGCTGACGGGGGAAATATCAAAATGTCCGTTACGTGCAGCAGGGATTGTTATACATGTTGAAGGAGCGGAGAATAGTTTACGGCTGATTCAACCGGATCCCGTCAAGAACTCTTTCATGAACTTGGCGGAGAAAACATCGGCAGTTTGAAAAGACACTTGACCGTCCAGCAATACGTCCACGCAAATATAAGGCCGTCCAAAATTCCCCAAAATTTTATTTGGGCCGTCCAAAGGACGGCTGGACGGTTAACTGGCTAACTCTATGCGAGCGCGTCTGAAAGATGACGCAGCCTACCAGAACTCTTTATGCATTCTTACGAAACATTTTCTATTCTGACGTCATGACGTTATGACACTGGCCATGCAAGTGACTCATGACTGACGTTTCATAAGGAATTGGACACGTTCCAATGGAACCGGAAGAGGACACGTGAACGAATTTTTCAATGTATTATGGGACCAACTTTCAGTGAGCGTCGTCACAGGGGTTCGTCGGAGCGGCCAATTTTCCAGCGGAGAGCGACCCCTGGTGGCGAGGTTGGAAAACATCGGCTAAGGAGTCTATTTTTTTGGTTGTTGTTGCTGAATCTGACTCCTTAGCCTGAATGACTGATAGAGCCTGAAATGGAAAGAACTAAATAAGACGTCAGTCGCTCGAGATCTTTAACTGCACACGGAGTGGGAAATTGAGGCAGAGGCACAAAAAGCATTTTATCGAATAAATAATATGATTTGGCATCTCCAGCGCTATGGCAGCCACCTAATGACTCCTTTAATTCGACGGAATCTGCCATCAAACACGGAATTTGTCAACAAAACCGTTGTGTTTCTTTCTCTACAGTTTGCAGGGACATGCGCAGAATGGGGTTGACCTTTTGGATCACGTCATCAAGAAATCGGTTCAAGACGGTTATAAACCAATAGCGACGTGTGTTTATTCACATGATCAGAAAGGTCACAAGATAATAATAGCGAAGGTCATATTCTTACAAGATGTCAGAAAGGCGCGAAAACATTAAAATCAGTCGAGGTTTTTCTCACACATTTTGTCAGCATCAAAACAGTCATGATAGATGGTACATGGACAAAGAAGCTCAGGTCGGTCAAACTGTATCAAATTGGCATATTATTTATCTCCCGTGTCGTTATTTTCTTCAGCGAAAAGCCGCTTTTCGCGACAAGTTTTTATCGACAAATTTTAACCTACCCTCGATCTGAGCTGTGATAGGAATGCCACGCCCCCTTACCCTATATTTACCTATCACAGCCAGAGTTTCTGAGTTAGTTGCTGTTGTTGTACAAACTCCGAACAGTGCATGTCAGCTGATAAGCACTGCCCGCAATTGAAAATATCGTTAACACGCTCTCAGCGTTGAGATTACTCCGCAATATATACCTTCCTTCTTTCCGCTAAAAGCCTTTGTTTCATCAACCAAATATATCCCAAAAGTATTTAATAAATAGCTTACACCGAAAAAGAAGTTAGATTCTTGATTTTCTCGCTGTTCTCAACGAATCTATTTGTGTAGGGAGCTGCATATGTGCGTGATTAGTCCCATCGTAACAAACCCACGTGTTCCCTGGTCTTCGGATCTGTGCTAGAGCATTCGACTGCGGGCAGTTTGGTTGTTGTACTGTTGTATATAGAGACCCCAGTTTCCAATGTCATTTACACAATCAATGTTGAAGCAGGTCTCGAAATAAGACAGCACGGGGTGATCAAAATATTGATCCCGATTTTTGGTCCAGGTGATCGATTTTTCTTGATCTCCTAGTACATCAACCAGGTAACCAATCGATCACCTAAAACTAGAGATTACATGATGACATGACTAGCATAGTTTTTTGCATAGTTAATAAATAAAATAATTGTTCCTACAAGAGAAATAAACAGAAACCTAAAACTGTCAATGGAAAAACTTTGTCGTGTCAAATCCAGACGATTGTGTATGGACCAGTCGCTAGATAGCCCATCTATTTCTGGTTCAAATTGAGCATTATATCGTAAAAATAGCCCCACCTGTCATCACTTTCTTTCTGGAATATCTGTAGAATCTTAATTGCTTGTTAATGTTGGAATTTATTCACTCTTTCGTATAAAATTCTGCATAAATGAAGAGGACGATCGGTCCTGAAGTTATCAGGTGACTTATTTGCACTGCATAACACTAACCCTACGCCGATTGGTTGAACTCGGCAGAAAGAAGCTCGGCGATTAGCCAGTTGCTCCGGTCGACCAATCTCAAAACGTGTTCTTCAAAACCTTCGGGAAACACCTGCTTTCGGCGAAGCTTTGACTTTCTCACTGCAGGAATACACGATTTTCTATTCAATGACATCGGCTGAATTACGAAACGGCCGACACGAGTCGATGCCACGAGGTTATAGAGAATGATCTCCTCTTTCGATCTATGTGCAAATGGCGGGGTATGACAGAATACCAGTCGGTATTTCACTCCGCGAATGTGGACTGTTTTACAAGCTTTTTTGATTGAAATCTCTTTGTTTTTTTATGATTGTAGACAATCATAATGCTTTTAAAATGAACAGAACCATGGTGTTCACGATAAAACTATATATCGATCATCCGACATAACCAGGGAGATCAAATTATCGTTCTGCTGAAATCTCGTTGAGGCGATCGATCAGTTCGATCACCTACTGTATCGAGGCCTGTTGAAGGTAGGCCTATTGCAAAGGAAATTTTCCGGTTTTAACTCATCAGATGACGTCATTACTTGCATGTTGAACGTATAGGCAATGAACATTTCTGATCACGTGAATGCATGACCATCGACAAGGGGTCTATAGATCATTGCAAGCAGAGCTCGGGTTGACCAACCAGTCCCCGAATTTTAGTAGGTATCACAAATTATAGTTCACCATCACATACTGTAATTTCAGAATTTTATCGTCTGTACTATATCCTAAAGATATCGGCAAAAACCTGATTATGCCCAGTCACTCCTGGGTTAAAGACCAACAGAAAATCTTTGCGAGGGAGGCCTACAGATCGGCAGATACCTCGAAGTCCGAGCTGCCCTATATTTGGGATCCACTCTTCAAACTGATAAGATTTGGGAAATGTGGCAATTGGGGTGATTTTGGCCATTT
>JAVTVY010028689.1:0-123876 GCA_036873755.1 Hanleya hanleyi
AGTCGAGTGTCAAAGCAGGGTTAGAGAGGCTTGTATGTGAAGACGAGTGTCAAAGCGGTGTTAGGATTGGAATGTACGTGTAGCCGAGTGTAAAAGCGGTGTTAGGGAGGACTGTACGTGAAGTCGAGTGTCAAAGCGGGTTTAGGACTTAGGGTTAGGTAACTTTCATACTATCAAGTTCAGGTTGGTTTCAGCTATAAAAAACTTATTTCCCCACCGAACTCTGTAGTTTGTCAAATCGGGGTTAGGGAGGAATGTATGTGAATTCGAGTGTCAAAGCAGTGTTAGGGAGGAATGTATATGAAGTTGACTGTCAAAGTCGTGTTAGGGATGAATGTATGGGAAGTTGAGTGTGAAAGCGGTGTTAGGGACAGATGTACGTAAAGTCGAGTGTCAAAGCAGTGTTAGGGAGGAATGTACGTGAAGTCGAGTGTCAAAGCAGGGTTAGGGAGGCTTGTATGTGAAGACGAGTGTCAAAGCGGTGTTAGGGAGGAATGTACGTGTAGCCGAGTGTCAAAGCGATGTTAGGGAGGATTGTACCTGAAGTCGAGTGTCAAAGCGGGTTTATGACTTAGGGTCAGGTAACTTTCATACTATCAAGTTCAGGTTCGTTTCAGCTATAAAAAAAATTATTTCTCCACCAAAGTGTAGTTTCTCTAGTCGGTAGGGAGGAATGTATGTGAATTCGAGTGTCAAAGCGGAGTTAGGGACAAATGTACTTGAAGTTGAGTGTCAAAGTGGTGTTAGGGAGGAATGTACGTGAAGTCGAGTGTCAAAGCAGGGTTAGGGAGGCTTGTATGTGAAGACGAGTGTCAAAGTGGTGTTGGGGAGGAATGTACGAATAGCCGAGTGTCAAAGTGGTGTTAGGGAGGACTGTACATGAAGTCGAGTGTCAAAGCGGGTTTAGGACTTAGGGTTAGGTAACTTTCATACTATCAAGTTCAGGTTCGTTTCAGCTATAAAAAAACTTATTTCTCCACCGAACTCTGTAGTTTGTCAAATCGGGGTTAGGGAGGAATGTATGTGAATTCGAGTGTCAAAGCGGTGTTAGGGAGGAATGTATATGAAGTTGACTGTCAAAGTCGTGTTAGGGATGAATGTATGGGAAGTTGAATGTCAAAGCGGTGTTAGGGACAGATGTACGTGAAGTCGACTGTCAAAGCGGGTTTAGGACTTCGGGTTAGGTAACTTTCATACTATCAAGTTCAGGTTCGTTTCAGCTATAAAAAATATATTTCTCCACCAAAGTCTGTAGTTTGTCTAGTCGGGGTTAGGGAGGTATGTGAATTCGAGTGTCAAAGCGGAGTTGGGGACAAATGTACTTGAAGTGGAGTGTCAAAGTGGTGTTAGGGAGGAATGTACGTGAAGTCGAGTGTCAAAGCTGGGTTAGGGAGGGCAAATAGTTTGACAGACTGACGCCCTGGCAGGAGAATAGTCTTGCTCCCCCACATGTGTCGTTTTAACACTGTCGTCTTACAAGGAAAAATGGTCCGCATAATATTTTCAACAATAGCTGTTACATGTACATGTTTCAATGAAAAGTGTCTTCTTTAGAAAAATTCATATACAAGTACATGCATGATTTCCCACAGGGAGACCTCCACCAATCAGGAAGATCGGTATATAACAACACTAAACATTGCTGTCACATGATTTAATCAAACTGTCGTTTTCAGAGTGTCGCTGTAGAAAATATACATATCTTATGAAGTGTCGTTTTTAACACTGTCGTCTTGGAACTGAGAATAGACCTGATAACATTTCCAACCCTCACTTTTAACAGTTCAATGAAACTGTCGTTTTTACAGTGTCGCTGTAGAAAGTTTGATCAACTGTATATAATAACACAGACCATTGCTGTCACATGATTTAATCAAAGTGTCGTTTTCAGAGTGTCGCTGTAGAAAATATACATATCTTATGAAGTGTCGTTTTAACACTGTCGTCATACAAGTGACAAATGCCCCTGGTAATATTTTCAACCATGCTTACAATATATAATTCAATGAAAGTGTCGTTTTAGTGTGTCGCTTTAGAAAATATACATATCTTATGAAGTGTCGTTTTAACACTGTCGTCATACAAGTGACAATGCCCCTGGTAATATTTTCAACCATGCTTACAATATATAATTCAATGAAAGTGTCGTTAATAGTGTGTCGCTGTAGAAAATATACATATCTTATGAAGTGTCGTTTCCCAAACTGTCGCTCTGGCAGGAGAATATTCCTGCTCCCTCATATATGTCGTTTTAACACTGTCGTCTTGGAAGTGAGAATAGACCTGGTAATATTTTCAACCATACTTACAATATTTAATTCAATGAAAGTGTTGTTTTCATAGTGTCACTGTAGAAAATATATATATCTTATGAAGTGTCGTTTCCCAGACTGTCGCTCTGGCAGGACAATAGTCCTGCTCCCAGACATGTGCCGTTTTAACACTGTCGTCTTACAAGGGACAATGGTCCACATAATATTTCAAATCATAGCTGTTGCATGTACATGTTTCAATGAAAAGTGTCATCTTTAGAAAAATTCACAAGTACATGTATCATTCACACAGGGAGACCTCCACCAGTCAGGAAGATCAGTATATAACAACACAGAGCATTGATGTCACATGATTTAATCAAACTGTTGTTTCCAGTGTCTCGCTGTAGAAAATATACATATCTTATGAAGTGTCGTTTTAACACTGTCGTCATACAAGTGACAATGTCCCTGGTAATATTTTCAACCATGCTTACAACATATAATTCAATGAAAGTGTCGTTTTTAGTATGTCGCTGTAGAAAATATACATATCTTATGAAGTGTCGTTTTAACACTGTCGTCATACAAGTAACAATGCCCCTGGTAATATTTTCAACCATGCTTACAATATCTAATTCAATGAAAGTGTCGTTTTTAGTGTGTCGCTGTAGAAAATATACATATCGTATGAAATGTCATTTCCCAGACTGTCGCTCTGGCAGGAGAATAGTTCTGCTCACCCATATGTGTCGTTTTAACACTGTTGTCTTAATAGGGAGAATGGTGCGATTAATATTTCCAACCATAGCTGTTACATGTACATGTTTCAATGAAAAGTCTCGTCTTTAGAAAAACCCACATACATGTACATGTATGATTTCACACAGGGAGACCTCCACCAATCAGGAAGATCGGTATATAACAACACAGGCATATAACAACACAGAGCATTGCTGTCACATGATTTAATCAAAGTGTCGTTTTCAGAGTGTCGCTGTAGAAAATATACATATCTTATGAAGTGTCATTGTAACACTGTCGTCTTGGAACTGAGAATAGACCGATAACATTTTCAACCCTCACTGTTAACGGTTCAATGAAACTGTCGTTTTTACAGTGTCGCTGTAGAAAGTTTGATGAACTGTATATAATAACACAGACCATTGCTGTCACATGATTTAATCAAAGTGTCGTTTTCAGAGTGTCGCTGTAAAAAATATACATATCTTATGAAGTGTCGTTTTAACACTGTCGTCATACAAGTAACAATGCCCCTGGTAATATTTTCAAACATGCTTACAATATATAATTCAATGAAAGTGTCGTTTTTAGTGTGTCGCTGTAGGAAATATACATATCTTATGAAGTGTCGTTTTAACACTGTCGTCATACAAGTGACAATGCCCCTGGTAATATTTTCAACCATGCGTACAATATATAACTCAATGAAAGTGTCGTTTTTAGTGTGTCGCTGTAGAAAATATACATATCTTATGAAGTGTCGTTTTAACACTGTCGTCTTACAAGGGACAATGGACCTGATAATATTTCCAACCATAGCTGTTACATGTACATGTTTCAATATAATGTATGATCCCACGCAGGGAGACCTGGAGCCACCAGTCACGAAAATCCACTGTATATAATAACACAGAGAATTCTCGTGCTCCCTTACATGGAGTAACAACCGTCTTAAGCTATCATTTTGTTGACACTTGACCACTCTTAGAGAAATTTGTCTCAGTAGGACACACATTTTATTACCTTTCAAATACCGGTCTTGGTTACATGTATGTATTGCCTGGATGAAATAATTTCAGCCTAGGATTACTGGGTTCTTTAATCTCCTGCAATTATTTCTGTCAGCGATTTTGACCAGATACCTGCACATTGGGCACAGAATAGCACAGCACAGCAGGAAGATCTTCACTGATTTTCCAATTATTGTTCAAGAGGTCTCTTGAAAACACAGTGTTTTCATTTTATTAGGATGGGGAAATGACAGCAGATATTTGCAGATAAAATATTGACGATTATCCAGTTAGGTTTGGGCAGCCAAATTAGTGAAATTATCATATATCATATTTCACTGAATGGAAATGCTGAGGCTTTATTTTCGCACCTTTCCAAGACAATGCAAAATTAGCTTGAAATAGCCCACAGGACTGGTACAAAAGTTAACAAGAGCCCAAGGGGCTTCAATATATGCTCGTATATATGGAATTACATTGGTCCAAATTGCAATATTGTTTATTAGCCTTGATTCCAAATGATAGCTAGCAATCCAGAGAAAGGTCTACGATTTGTGCTTCTGGGAATGTAACATATATCAGATCTTATATTGAATGATAAATTAAAATGGGCTTAACTCTTGGTAACTAGTTGACCTTGAAGCAAGAGCCGAGAGCTCACATATCCCACACTGAAATCGACAGTAGTCAAACACAAGAAAATAGTAGTTTTCCTGCAAATGGATTCCTTTCAGGTGAGAGAATTTTTCATGAAGGTTGAAGACAGTGATGAAGTAAACCCTTGTCTTTGAGTTAATAAACAGGTATGAAGCTCATAAAGGACCCCTCTCCCCGTTAAATTAATAAATGTATGGTTTTTATTTAACACCCGTTTAACTAAATGTAGCTGTTTCAAACATGGGAGACAACTCCACAGAACAAATGCCATATACATGTAGGGAGAGAACTCTGGATATTCCAACCTAACACATATAGTCAGCTAAACTTGATTCAGTTTTGGGGGACAGTGACCTTGACCTTTGACAAATTGATCTCAAAATGTATGGCTACTCTTTGCCATGCGAGTAAGGTATACTCAAAGTTCGGTATCATTCCATACTTTGAAACTAGAGATATCGCATGGACAACAAATGTTAATGGATGAATGGACAGAACGCAACATCGCATTACACGACCCCGTCTTCGACAGGCATATGTAAATGTTACTTTTAATGATTTCTTGATTTTGGGATCACAGTGACCTTAACCTTGACCCACATTTTGGTATGCAACACATCATGTCCCTCTAATGTATCTACGGGCAGACAAAAAGTTATTTTCAATGATTTCCTGATTTTGGGGTCACAGTGACCTTGACCTTCGACCTCGACCTAAATTTTAATACACGACACATCGTCTTCCCTCAATGTATCAATGGAGACAAAAAATCCTGATTTTTATGAATTTCATAATTTTGGGGGACACAGTGACCTTGACGTTCGGCCGTGACCTACATTTTGGTACGCGGCACAGCATGTCCCCCTAATGTATCTACTGACACCAAAAAAAAATCTGTTTAACGATTTCTTGATTCTGGGGTCACAGTGACCTTGACTACTGACCTTGACCTAAATTTTGGTACAAGACGAACCGCGACCCCGTAATTTATCAGTGGACACAAAATGATCATGATTTTCAACAATTTCACGATTTTGGGGTCACAGTGACCTTGACCTTTTGGTATGTGCCACATCGTGTCTCCCTGATGCATCTTGGTAGAAATTTTTAATGATTTCCTGATTTTTCGATCACACGTACTGACCTTTGACCTCAGCCTACATTCGGTATGCAACACATCGTTCCCTCCTAGGGCATCCACTCACCAAAAATTAAAATTGTAGATGGAAAACTGCCAATGATCAATGATTTCCGGATTTTAGGCAAGTGACCTTTGACCTCTGACCTCGACCTCAATTTTGGTACACGACACATCGTCTCCCCGTAGGATATCCACTCACCAAAAATTGGAACTGTGGATAGAAAACTGTCCCAGATATAGACCGGACACGAGTAACGGGCAGACTGACGGAAACCGCCATCACATAATATGTCCGCCTTTTGGCGGGCGTATAAAAATGGATCATTTGACCAAAAAAATATCTCCTCCAGCAGCTGGAAGCTGATTGGAGATCCTGAATTCAGTGAACAAACAAGCCAAAGCAATGGTACTACTTTTTGAGGAGCCACAGTGACCTTGACGTTCGGCCTTGACCTACATTTTGGTATGTGACAAATCCTGTCCCCCTAATGTATCAACTGACACAATTCTTTTTTTTTTAAAGATTTCTTGACTCTGGGGTCACAGTGACCTTGACCTAAATTTTGGTACATGATGAACCGTGACCCCGTAATTTATCAATGGACACAAAAAATCATGATTTTTAACGATTTTGGGGTCACAGTAACCTTGACCTTTCACCTTGACCTACATTTTGGTATGTGACACATCGTGCCTCCCTAATGTATCTACTGACACAAAAAATGTTATTTTTAATAATTTCCTGATTTTGGGGTCACAGTGACCTTTGACTTTCGACCATGACCTAATTTTTGGTATGCAGCACTTCATTTCCCCCTATTGAATCCACTCAAAAAAAGATAGCAATTTTTAATGATTTCCTGATTTTTCAGTCACACTGACCTTTGACCTTGATTCTGGGGTAACAGGATTATTGACCTGAATCTAATATTTAGTACATGACAAAATGGTTCCCCGTAATTTCTCAATGGACAAAAAAATCATGATTTTTAACAATTTCACACTTTTGATGTCACAGTGACCTTGACCTTTGACCTTAACCTACATTTTGGTAGGTGACACATCGTGTCCCCCAAATGTACCTACTGACAAAAAAAATGTTGTTTTAATAATTTCCTGATTTTGGGGTCACAGTGACCTTTGACCTTCGATCTTGACCTAATTTTTTGCATGCGACACTTCATTTACCCCCTATTGAACCCATTCACATTGACCTTTGACATCTGACCTCGACCTACATTCGGTATGCAACAAATCGTTCCCTTCTACGGCATCCATTCACCAAAAATTAAAACTGTAGATGGAAAACTGTCAATGATCAATGATTTCCTGATTTGGCCAAGTGACCTTTGACCTCTGACCTCGACCTCAATTTTCAAGTCTCTACCTAGTGTATCCAATCACAAAAAATTGCAATTGTGGATAGACGAGAGATCCTGAAGGAACTTGGCGCCCACCATTGTCCGATAATTGTAAGCTATTGACAAGAGGATCTTTTTGTCCATTGTTACTAAGAACAAACGATTGACTTGTAATTTTGTTTACAGAATTTTGAATCTCAGTGAAAAAGATAGAAAAAGGGACACTGGACAACAACAAGATGTCACCTTTCTAAGAGTTTCAAGATCTCTAGAAACTGTACTTATGTCGGTTGTTATAGTACAAGAAACGAGAGATCCTGAAGGATCTTGGCGCCCACCATTGCCCGATAATTGTAAGCTAATGACAAGAGGATCTTTTTGTCCATTGTTACTAAGAACAAACGATCGATTTGTAATTTTGTTTACAGAATTTCGAATCTGAGTGAAAAAGATCGAAAAAGGGACACTGAAAAACACCAAGATATCATCTTTCTAAGTTTAAAGAGTTTCAAGATTTCTAGAAACTGTACTTAAGTCGGTTGTTATATTACAAGAGATAAGAGCAAAGTTAGGCTGAAAGTGAATGTACATGTGCGAAGAATCCTTCGTTTTCGTTTTGTAGTATTTTCATTTTTTTTGCACGTGTCATCATTGGGTACTGGAAGCGAAGACAAATCTCTTTGACACTTTGGCATGAGCTGTGAAACATACTTAAGATTTTATAATTAGGAACGAATGCTAATTCTGTTCTGTTTACTGGGCTAGTTTGAGATATCTCTTTTAAGATACCGTGCTCGAAAATAGTAAGATGGTACAATACTTAATACTGAAGGGATCCAGTCCGTGCAGTAATGTTGAAACTTCGAAAGTGTCTGAATCCTGATATCTCCCTTGGATCGAAACATGCAGTGGTCTACAGTTATCGAGTTGTGACGTTGTGTCACAAGAGTGATGTCCCTCCATGTAGCCGACCCACCGGCAGACGAAAGGGTGGGGCAGTTCACTTGCAACTGCATGGACTAAAAAAACTGATTTAAAATTCGAAGAAATACATTTTAATTCCGAATTATTTGAACTCCTTGATATGGAAGGTGAAGGTATGGATATTCTCTATAGTCAATATATAGAATATGCCCCACTGTTTGATCCACCGACTCTTGTGATGCAACGTCACAACTCGGGAATATCGTATTAATTTGAAGCGTAACTTGGATTTTCGAATCGGACCAAAAAGGTATCTTGCACAACTAGGCCCCATGTGGAACCTGTGTACCAAATTTCTGAAAGATCCATGAAATATCTTGCCCAACCAGATGACAAGGGGAATCTGTGTACCAAATCTGACAAAGATCCATGCAGTAGTTACCGAGAAATCGCAATAACAAAGTTTCATGGAAAAATCCAAGATGACCGCCTGATGGACATATTGGATTTTGAAATCGGCCCAGAAAAGGTATCTTGCACAACTGAACCACAAGGGGAACCTATGTACCAAATTGAGAAAGATTCAGGCAGTACTTCCTGAGAAATCACGATAAAGTGTCATGGGGAAATCTAAGATGGCCGCCAGGTGGCCATATTGGAATTTCGATTCGGATCGAAAAGGGTATCTTGCACAATTAGACCCTAAGGGGAACCTGTGTACCAAATTTGAGAAAGATCCATGCAGTACTTCCTGAGAAATGACGATAAGAAAGTTTCATGGGGAAATCCAAGATGGCTGCCTGGTGACCATATCAGATTTCCGAATCGGACCAGAAAAGGTATCTTGCACAACTAGACCCCAAGAGGAACCTGTGTACCAAATTTGAGAAAGATCCATGCAGTAGTTCCTGGGAAATCGCGATAACAAGGTTTCATGGGGAAATCCAAGATGGCTGCCTGGTGGCCATATTGGATTTTCGAATCGGACCAGAAAAGGTATCATGCACAACTAGACTGCAAGGGCAATCTGTGTAACAAATTCGAGAAAGATCCATGCTGTAGTTCCTGAAATATCGCGATGACAAAGTTTCATGGGAAAATCCAAGATGGTCGCCTGGTAGCCATATTGGATTCTCGAATTGGGCCAGAAAAGGTATCCTGCACAACTAGATCACAAGGGGAATCTGTGTACCAAATTTGAAAACGATCCGTGCTGTATTTTCTGAGAAACCGCGATAACAAGGTTTCATGGGGGAATCCAAGATGGCTGCCAGGTGGCCATACTGGATTTTCGAGTCGGACTAGAAAAGGTATCTTGCACAACTAGACCCCAAGGGGAACCTGTGTACCAAATTTGAGAAAGATCCATGCAGTAGCTCCTGAGAAATCGCGATAACAAGGTTTCATGGGGAAATCCAAGATGGCTGCCTGGTGGCCATATTGGGTTTTCGAATCGGACCGGAAAAGGTATCTTGCACAACTGGACCCCAAGGGGAACCGGTGTACCGAATTTGAGAAAAATTTATGCAATAGTTCCCAAGAAATCGCGATAACAAGGTTTCGTGGGGGAAATCCAAGATATCCGCCTTGTGGCCATATTGGATTTTCGAATCGGACCATAAAAGGTATCTTGCACAACTAGACCCCAAGGGGAACCTGTGTACCAAATTTGAGAACGATCCATGCAGTAGTTCCTGGGAAATCGCGATAACAAGGTTTAGTGGGGAAATCCATGATGGCCGCCTTGTGGCCATATTGGATTTTCGAACCGGACCATAAAAGGTATCTTGCACAACTAGACCCCAAGGGGAACTTGTGTACCAAATTTGAGAAAGATCCATGCCGTAGTTCCTGAGAAATCGCAATAGCAAGAATTGTTTACGGACGGAGGGACGGACGGACGGACGAAAAGTGATTTGAACAGCCCACCATCTGGTGATGGTGGGCTAAAAATATTCACAGATATAGACCGGACACGAACACTTCAGTGATTTCCTGTTTTTCAGGCCAGTGATCTTTGACCTTTGACCTTTGACCTCGACCTTCATTTTGGTACGCGACACATCATCTCTCTGTAGGGTATCCACTCACCAAAATTGGAACTGTGGATAGAAAACTGTCCCAGATATAGACTGGACACGAGGAGAACCGCCATCACATAATACGTCCAACTTTTGGCAGGCGAATAAAAATGGATCATTTGACCAAAACAATATCTTTCTCCAGCAGCTAGAAGCTGATTGGGGATCCTGAATTCAGTGAACAAGCAAGCCAAAGCAATGGTACTACTTTCTGTGGGTGAAAATTACTAATACAGTAAACAGGTCCCTGGGTTGACTTGCACTACAGAGCCTCAATTAGATGGTAGAGCACTGCTGATAAAGGGTCCTCCTATCGTATGCCCCAAAAGAGCCTCAACTCGTTCTAATGGACATACAACTACAAATGTAGTGTATACATGTGGAACAATCCCCAAGCCAGACATTTTCAGTCTGTATATTGATACTCAATGAATGAAAAATGCAGATTTGGTTGAATGCAGTCTAAGATGAGCAGATATTTTTTGGGGGTCATTTAGAAAGTGATCGTATAACATTATTTTCGTTATTTTGGGATTACACTCTCTTAATATAGCACAGATACTAGTGCTGAACATTTGGCTGACCCCATGCAGGATCGAACCAGCAACCACCAAAATAAGGTTAGTTGGTTTGATTGGGCACTCCATCGTATTACAATGGGCACAGGTTATACAGAGTATGCCGTGCAACCCGTTCCCCCACACCGCCCTACACATGCTCCCTCCTACCAATGACGCATAGCCATCGGTAATTCCCCATTATATTGTTGATCAGGTCCCATACAGGGTATGCCGTGCAGGTGGGTCTTCCATGTAAGAAATCACGAAACGCGGGATGTAGTAGTGAAGGCAGTGTGAGACTATTTCCAAGGACGACAGTTTAGAGCGACAGTTTGAACTTTTATTTTCTGCCAAAAACAGTGAGACTATGAGCAAACTTGAAAGTTAAGATACAGAAGTATAACCAGTTTGAGACTGTTATCCCGGGAACAACAGATTGCTGCGACAGTTTGTAAGTGTTTTTCCTGGGCGACAGTTTGCAGCGACACTTTGACAAGGTGTATTCTCTCGGATGACAGATAACTAAGACAGTTTGGAACTGTTTTTGCTGGACGACAGTTTGCAGCGACACTTTGACCAGGTATATTCTGTTGGACGACAGATTGCTGCGACAGTTTGAAACTGTTTTTCTTGGATGACACATTGCATTTGCTGCGACAGTTTGAAATCATTTTTCCTGAGCGACAGATTGCAGCGACACTTTGAGAAGGTATATTCTCTCGGACGACAGATTGCTGCGACAGTTTGAAACTGTTTTTTTCTGAGCGACAGATTGCTGCAACAGTTTAAAACCATTTTTCCTGAGCGACAGATTGCAGCGACACTTTGACAATGTGTATTCTCTTGGACGACAGGTTGCTGCGACAGTTTAAAACTGTTTTTCCTGAGCGACAGTTTGCAGTGACACTTTGACTGGGTATCTTCTGTTTGGAGATGGATTGGACATGCGAACACTGGCACCTTTCCACACCCCTCAAACCTGACCAATTTTCTTGTAACACTTCCTATAAATGAAAACTGTTGATAGGGAAATGGAGAAATGTGAATTGACATGCTATATTCTGTCGGACGACAGATTGCTGCGACAGTTTGAAACTGTTTTTCCTGTGCGACAGTTTGCAGTGACACATTGAAACCATTTTTCCTGAGCGACAGATTGCATCGACACTTTGACAAGGTATATTTTCTCGGATGACAGATTGCTGCGACAGTTTGAATCTGTTTTTACTAAGCGATAGCTTACAGTCACACTTTGGCAAGGTATATTCTCTCGGACGACAGATTGCTGCGACAGTTTGAAACCATTTTTTCTGAGTGACAGTTTGCAGCGACACTTTGACCAGGTATATTCTGTGAGACGATAGATTGCTGCGACAGTTTGAAACTGTTTTTCTTGGACGACAGATTGCTGCGACAGTTTGAAATCATTTTTCCTGAGCGACAGATTGCAGCGACACTTTGAGAAGGTATATTCTCTCGGACGACAGATTGCTGCGACAGTTTGAAAGTGTTTTTCCTGAGCGATAGATTGCTGCGACAGTTTGAAAGTGTTTTTCCTGAGCGACAGATTGCAGCGACACTTTGACAATGTGTATTCTCTCGTACGACAGATTGCTGCGACAGTTTCAAACTGTTTTTCCTGAGCGACAGTTTGCAGCGACACTTTGACCGGGTATCTACTGTTTGGAGATGGATTGCACATGTGAACACTGGCACCTTTCTATATCTCTCAAACCTGACCGATTTTCTTGTAATACTTCCTATAAATTAAAACTGTTGATGGGAAATGGAGAAATGTGAATTGACATGCTATATTCTGTCGGACGACAGATTGCTGCGACAGTTTGAAACTGTTTTTCCTCTGCGACAGATTGCAGCGACACATTGAAACCATTTTTCCTGAGCGACAGATTGCAACGACACTTTGACAAGGTGTGGTTTCTCGGGCGACAGTTTGCAGCGACACTTTGAGAAGGTATATTCTCTCGGATGACAGATTGCTGCGACAGTTTGAAACCATTTTTCCTGAGCGACAGTTTGCAGCGACACTTTGACCAGCAATATTTTGTGGGACGACAGATTGCTGCGACAGTTTGAAACTGTTTTTCCTGGACGGCAGATTGATGCGACAGTTTAAAACCATTCCTCCCTAACACCACTTTGACACTCGACTTCACGTACATTTCTCCCTAACACCGCTTTGACAGTCGATTTCACATACATTCCTCCCTAACACCGCATTGACATTCAACTAAACATACACTCGATTTCACGTACATTTCTCCCTAACAGCTCTTTGACAGTCGACTTCATGTACATTTCTCCCTAACTCCGCTTTCACACTCAACTTCACGTACATTCCTCCCTAACACCGTTTTGACATTCCACTCCTCGTACATTTTTCCCCAACACCGTTTTGACACTGCACTACAGATATATTCCTTCCTAACAGTGCTTGGAAACTCAACTTCAAGCACACTCATGCCGAATACCCAGTTCGACATTACCCTAGTTATGCTTTGGTGAAGAAATTATCTGACTTCTGTAGCTGAAATGACCCTAAACCTGATAGTTATGAAGCATACCTAACCCATACCTAAGTCCTAATGCCGCTTTGACACTCGGCCTGACATACATTCCTCCCTAACATCGCTTTGACGCTCGACTTCACATACATTCCTCCCTAACACCGCTTTGACAGTCGACTTCACATACATTCCTCCCTAACACCGCTTTGACATTTGACTTCACATACAGTCCTCCCTAACACCGCTTTGAAACTCGACTTCATACATTCCTCCCTAACACCGCCTTGACACTCGGCTTCACATACATTCCTCCCTAACACTGGTTGACACTCGACTTCACGTACATTCGTCCCTAACACCGCTTTGACACTCGACTCCATGTACATTCCTCCCTAACACCACTTTGACATTCAACTAAACATACATTCCTCTCTTACACTGGTTGACACTCGACTTCACGTGCATTCCTCAACACCGCTTTGACACTGAACTGAACATACATTCATCCCGAAGAATATTTTGACATTCGACTTTACGTACATTCCTCCCTAACAACAATTTGACATTCGATTTCACATACATTCCGCGACACTGCTTTGACACTCAGCTAAACATACATTCCTCCCTAATACAGCTTTGACACTCGACTGCACGTAAATTTTTCCCTAATACCGCTTCGACACTGCACTTCAGATATATTCCTTCCTAACTGTGGTTTGAAACTCAACTTCACGCACACTCAAGCCGAACACCCAACTTCGACATTACCCCAGTTACGCTTTGGTGCAGATATTATCTGACTTCTACAGCTGAAATGACCCTGAACCTGATAGTTATGAAGCATACCTAACCCTAAGTCCTAATCCCGCTTTGACACTTGACTTAACATACATTCCTCCCAGACACCACTTTGACAATCAACTTCCCTTACATTCCTCCCTAACACCGCTTTGACACTCGATTTCACCTACAACCCTACCTAACACTGCTTTGACAGTCGACTTCACATACATTTCTCTCTAAAACCGCGTTGACACTCAACTTCACATACATTCCTCCCTAACACCCCTTTGACACTCGACTCCATGTACATTTCTCCCTCACCTGATAGTTATGAAGCATACCTAACCCTAAGCCCTAATCTCGCTTTGACACTCGACCTCAGATACATTCCTCCCTAACACCGCTTTGACACTTGACTTCACGTGCATTCCTCCCTAACACCTCTTTGACAGTCGACTTCACATACATTCCTCCCTAACACCGCTTTGACATTTGACTTCACATAGTCCTCCCTAACACCGCTTTGACACTCGACTTCACATACATTCCTCCCTAACACCGCCTTGACACTCGACTTCACATACGTTCCTCCCTAACACTGGTTGACACTCGACTTCACGTACATTCCTCCCTAACACCGCTTCGACACTCGAATCCATGTACACCGCTTTGACACTCTACTTCACATACATTTCTCCCTAACACCGGTTGACACTCGACTCCACGTACTTTCCTCCCTAACACCGCTTTGACACTCAACTCCATGTACATTCCTCCCTAACACCGCTTTGACATCCGAGTAAACATACATTCCTCCCTAACACAGGTTGACAATCGACTTCACGTACAGCTTGAACCTGAACCTGATAGTTATGAAGCATACTTAACCCTAAGTCCAATTTCCGCTTTGACACTTGACTTAACATACATTCCTCCCGAACACCACTTTGACAATCAACTTCACTTACATTCCTCCCTACACCGCTTTGACACTCGATTTCACATACATTCCTCTCTAACACTGCTTTGACAGTCGACTTCACTTACATTTCTCCCTAAAACCACTTTGACACTCAACTTCACATACATTCCTCCCTAACACCCCTTTGACACTCGCCTTCATGTACATTTCTCCCTAACCTGATAGTTATGAAGCATACCTAACCCGCAGTCCTAATCCCACTTTGACACTCGACCTCAGATACATTCCTCCCCAGTACCGCTTTGGCACTCGACTCCATGTACATTCCTCCCTAACACCACTTTGACATTCAACTAAACATACATTCCTGTGTTACACTGGTTGACACTCGACTTCACGTGCATTCCTCAACACCGCTTTGACACTGAACTGAACATACATTCGTCCCGAAGAATGTTTTGACATTCGACTTCACGTACATTCCTCCCTAACAACAATTTGACATTCGATTTCACATACATTCCGCGACACTGCTTTGACACTCAGCTAAACATACATTCCTCCCTAATACAGCTTTGACACTCGATTGCACGTAAAAGTTTTCCCTAATACCGCTTCGACACTGCACTTCAGATATATTCCTTCCTAACTGGGGTTTGAAACTCAACTTCACGCACACTCAAGCCGAACACCCAACTTCGACATTACCCCAGTTACGTTTTGGTGGAGATATTATCTGACTTCTATAGCTGAAATGACCCTGAACCTGATAGTTATGAAGCATACCTAACCCTAAGTCCTAATCCCGCTTTGACGCTTGACTTAACATACATTCCTCCCAGACACCACTTTGACAATCAACTTCCCTTACATTCCTCCATAACACCGCTTTGACACTCCATTTCACCTACATCCCTACCTAACACTGCTTTGACAGTCGACTTCACATACATTTCTCCCTAAAACCGCGTTGACACTCAACTTCACATACATTCCTCCCTAACATCCCTTTGACACTCGACTCCATGTACCTTTTCCCCTCACCTGATAGTTATGAAGCATACCTAACCCTAAGCCCTAATCTCGCTTTGACACTCGACCTCAGATACATTCCTCCCTAACACCGCTTTGACACTTGACTTCACGTACATTCCTCCCTAACACCGCTTTGAAAGTCGACTTCACATACATTCCTCCCTAACACCGCTTTGACATTTGACTTCACATAGAGTCCTCCCTAACACCGCTTTGACACTCGACTTCACATACATTCCTCCCTAACACCGCCTTGACACTCGACTTCACATACGTTCCTCCCTAACACTGGTTGACACTCGACTTCACGTACATTCCTCCCTAACACCGCTTCGACACTCGACTCCATGTACACCGCTTTGACACTCTACTTCACATACATTTCTCCCTAACACCGGTTGACACTCGACTCCACGTACATTCCTCCCTAACACCGCTTTGACACTCAATTCCATGTACATTCCTCCCTAACACCGCTTTGACATCCGAGTAAACATGCATTCCTCCCTAACACTGGTTGACAATCGACTTCACGTACAGCTTGAACCTGAACCTGATAGTTATGAAGCATACTTAACCCTAAGTCCAATTTCCGCTTTGACACTTGACTAACATACATTCCTCTCGAACACCACTTTGACAATCAACTTCACTTACATTCCTCCCTACACCGCTTTGACACTCGATTTCACATACATTCCTCCCTAACACTGCTATGACAGTCGACTTCACTTACATTTCTCCCTAAAACCGCTTTGACACTCGATTTCACATACATTCCTCCCTAACACCCCTTTGACACTCGCCTTCATGTACATTTCTCCCTAAAACCACTTTGACACTCAACTCCATGTACATTCCTCCCTAACACCGCTCTGACATTCGAGTAAACATACATTCATCCCTAACACTGGTTGACACTCCACTTAACGTACAGCTTCGACATTAGCCTAGTTACGCTTTGGTGGAGAAATTATCTGACTTTTATAGCTGAAATGACCCTAAACCTGATAGTTATGAAGCATACCTAACCCTAAGTCCTAATCCCGCTTTGACACTCGACTTCACATACATTCCTCCCTAACACCGCTTTGACATTCGACTAAACATACATTCCTCCCTAACACTGGTTGACACTCGACTTCCTCCGGAATACCGCTTTGACACTCGACTCCATGTACACCGCTTTGACACTCTACTTCACGTACATTCCTCCTTAACACTGGTTGACACTCGACTTCACGTATATTCCTCCCTAACACCAGTTTGACATTCGACTAAACATATATTCCTCCCTGACATGCTTTGACAGTCGATTGCACCTACATTTTTTCCTAACACCGCTTTGACACTGCACTTCAGATATATTCCTTCCTAACAGTGCTTTGAAAGTCAAATTCACGCACACTCATGCCGAACACCCAGCTTCGACATTAGCCTAGTTACGCTTTGGTGGAGAATTTATCTGCAGCAATCTGTCGTGCAGGAAAACTATTTCAAACTGTCGCAGCAATCGGTCATCCAGCAAAATATGCCTTGTCAAAGCGTCACTGCAAACTGTCGCTCAGGAAAAATAGTTCCAAACTGCCGCAGCAATCTGTCGTCCGGCAGAATATATCATTTTGTATTGTTGGGGGGTTTTGTATTCATGATGAATAGTTTCAAAGTATCGCTGCAATCTGTCGTCCGCCAGAATATACCTTGTCAAAGTGTCGCTGCAAACTGTCTCACAGGGAAAAGAAAGCTCAACTCAGACCCATTCACTACCCTTATAATCGTTTCCTTTTGTATTGTTGGGGGGGGGGCATTATTCGTTTCGTGATCTCTTACATGGAAGACGTACCGCCGTGCAACGCGTTCAAGGTACCTGATCACCAGCACAGCATGTCGGAGATCTTTAAACCACTCGACCAACCACTAGCATACATCTACATGTAGTATATTCTATAGCATATTTCAGATTAATAGCCTTGCTACACGTACCATATCTACGTTCAGTTTCTTTTAATACCACAGTTGTAATTAAGCTTGAGCACAAATTATATTGGGCAGTTGGCTTTATAGGCTACACGGGAGTCACTACTCAAGAAAATAACAATACCAATCAGTTCACAACAGTGGAGAGATGTTGAAATGGATAGATTAGTCGAAATTAACTCTTTGATACTTTGGTAATTTATCAGGTGTCATGAAAAGATTGAGCAAATATAATTCCTTACATGCTATCTATATCCATGTATGGTGATATTGAATGCAGGGAGGATATTGTCAGAGCTTCTGATTAGCACTATGATTGAGTATGGGGTGATGGCTACATGTAACTGTGTAGCAGAAATTATGTGCAGAAAGGACGTGTGTGGGTAGGGTGCAGGATCAAAACCCAGAAGTCACTTGATGAGATCTCAGAATGATTTAGCTCTGTCCCACAGATTGAATTGTATATTCGCCATAGAGATGGATTATATGTATGTATGTATTGACTAAGGCAAGCAATCTATTGCATTATCCAACAATTCCAATTTATTTTCCAAATCAGACAAAATGTTACATTTTGCTTTGTTCCATTCAAAAATATTAAATATATAATCTAGATTAGGTTTTGTATACAGAATCATCAACCAAAATCTTCAATAACGCTTTTCTTTATTCGATTTAAGAATATAAATTGAACTATTTTAGGCCATATATTCTCAAAATTATTGAATATTTTTGTGACCAATTATTGAATGGTTTTTCTCATCATTCAATATATTATAATGTGTTCAGATTCGACCAGCCAATCAAATCAGACGAGAAACAAACTGCAAACAACAGAGACATTCTCAAACTCAACATATAATCCCTGACACAGTGGTCAGGTTAAAAGCTTGACCTATTTCTCATACATACATAGAGAATGTGGACCTTGTAGCTTGGGTTTATATATAAATACATATCATTTGGACCATGGGGCCTACTGGGCTCGGACCACTAAAAATAAGTCCCTAGCCGTTAACCCCTCTAAATAACCTCTGCCATAGAGGACAAGTTTTTGTGCAGATTTTTTCCCCAGCTTCCTTTTGATAATGAGACAAGGGCTTGCATGGCCAACATTAAGCATGACAAGTGCCCTTTTGAGTTGTGACTTTTATTTTGAATTCACTGCATAATTCATGCCAGTCTGAGGCACTATATGCAGGTGCGTAGACTCTGCTTTTTGCAGGTAAGTTATTCGCCGGAAGTACGGTGCTTGCCAACAGGACGCTCTGGCTCGAAATTTTGATGGGCGACCACCGCCAAGAAGTAGATGGCGATGCAGGACTTGAATGGAACTACAAACTGCCAGGAGATGAAAGTCCAAAAATAATTAATAAATCAGCCAGGTGCAGTTTCATTAACATGGCCGTCAATGTAATTTTAATAGTGGTCCGAGCCCTAAAAGCGTAAACACAGAATACATATGTCACCGGTTCAGGTAAGTCATACGAGGAGGCTGGATGTCAATCTCTCACTGATGTCAATTTCATAGTTTAGTGATAAAGATGGCGGAGTTGTATACCACGTGGAGATTAGGCTCGAATGGAGCATGTTTACTGTGGACTGGGGTGCAGAAGAAGCAGCCACCCCATTATGGAGTGATTAATATCCAGCCTTTTGGAAAGAAAACATGGAGAATAATTCACGTTCATCGTTTGAAATTTATTTTGCATCATAATATAAATTTAGAAGAATTCACCAGTGACATAAGCCACTTATGTCATCAGCCAAGGTGTCACAATATTGCACACCTGAGTGCAGAAGTTAGTTTTGTTAATAATCAGAGACAGAGGTGTAGGGCCATGTATTTTTGGGTAAACAGTATCCAAATTATTTGTTCATTGGTCACACCTGAATTCACGCGTTAATATCTGAATCAGAAGAAACAGGTGAGTCCGACACATCAGGGGAGACAACTCTTGTTCTTTTAGGGTAAATGTGGTCTTTCTCAAAGCCAGGCATGTGTTTGTCAAGTTGTCTTTTCTTGTAGCCTTCTCTTCTTTCTTTTGCCTTATCCGAATCGGTTTTAGCTTTCTTAGATTTTATATAGTTTTTAAGTTTAATTGCTTTATTGTAGATTTTTCTTCTTTTAACCTCTGGCCTCTGTTTATATGATCTTTCATAATCGCATTGCTTTTGTATCTGTTGTAGGTTTTTGCAGGCAGATGAGCCAGCTTCTAGGGGTGCACGGAGTGCTTCAAGTTTCTTATGCTGTGATGTTCCTTCACCGAGGTTCAGTCTTAACACTGTGGATCCAGCTCTCGCTGCCGCATTGGTAGGAAAGTTCACATATTTTGGCAGTGAGGCACTGAATGCCCTGTTTGTTCCTTCTGACTTACATGTGTTTGAAAGATGCCTTATGGTTTCAAGGGCTGCTGCATGCAATTTCATATTCAATATTTTTCGCACCAGTATTCTGTCATTGGCATCCATATTCAACCACTTGATGTTGTTTGCACTCAGACTTCTAGATTTCTTCCACCAACTAGTATTAACCCCTCCACCACAAACTATAGCATGCCTTCTGCAATTCCCACAGTTGACCTTAGGTAGTCTTTGTGCTATTTCAGTTATGTCCCCTGCATAAGTCTCAAACAAATTTTTCAAAATCAGGTGACTTCTATCTTTCATATCACCATTGAAGACTTTCTGTGCCTCTTTCTGCTCTTGCTTGGTGTCACCTGGGAACATGAATTCCCAGAAGTTGGCGGTATTGGCTTTATGGAACTGCGACTGTCCAAGATGAACAGTATCAGCTTGCCTCTGAACCTCGATGATTGGTTGCAGACTCTGTAGCCCTTCGCCGAAGCCCTCCGCCCCCCTGGCATCCCCATCTGTGGTAAGATATTTCACCAGAACACTTTTCACTCCAAACTGTCCCCCGAGTTGATATGCTATTGTTCTCTCTGATATATTGGTTTGCTCTGAAATTGTTGCGGTGCAGTCTGCATGACCTGGACAAATAACAGTATATCCTTTAGACCTTAAGTAAGCTCTAGAAGCACATAATTTGTTTTCCAAATACATCCCTAATATTTTGTGTTGGTCAGTCTGGTCCTCACAGACGATTCCAATGGCTTGAGATGCACTCTGTCCATATTTCTTGCGGTTCACCCGTGTTGTGCTGTTGTATCGTACATCAAACTGCATGTTGATTGGCTGATTTTCAGGTAGTCCTCTCATCTTATTAATTTCTTTAACTTCCATTCGCCTCTCCGCCATGTCAGTTTCTGCAGTTTGCAAGACTGTTTTACCAATAGTATTTGCTGTTTTTTGCATTGATGATCTACACGGTGTTGGTATGTCACTGCTAGCTAATAAGAATCTAATCTTTTTATTGCTCACAGGAGTATCCATCTGGCCGGATTGAAGTTGGATGTTGGTCGTTGCAGACTTAGGTCCCCGCCCCCTGTGTGGAGCCTCATTGTATAGTTTGCACTGCCTAGATACAAAGGTACATTCCTTGCAATTTAATGTTTGTTTCCAGCATAATCCTCTTTTCACCTCACTGACGGCAAATTGTGGAAGTGGGCAGGTAGGTGTAATGGTGGCGTGGTCCCGTATTGCCTCATTCCACATATCTTGCAGTTTCCCAGCATGCAACAGTCTCATGCCTATCCTCCCCTGCTCTGCTGGAGCCTTTGCATACTTTTCTGCTAAATCCGGCTTCTTGGGACGTAATAGTTTTGCCTTCCCAGACCTTCCTTCCTCATCTGGAATTATGTAGGTATGGCCATCATAACCAACTCTGGTGACTTTGTTGAATTCCTCTCTGTCATACGTGGGGTGCCATGTTGATTTTGGCTCATTCTGTTGAGTTGTTTCCACCTCTTCAGAGTTTTTCATGATGCCTGAAGTTGAGGGTGTCTCCTGTGCATGGCAGAATTTTTGGGGAAGTAATTTATGACCCAATTTGAACCGGGTGACCAAGCTCCCTCTCTTTCCTTTCTTAACTCGCTTCCGTTTCTTCGAGTTTCGCATGCTGATCTGGTGATGTTTTAGAGATGTGATGAGATAGCCATGTAATTGGTAAAGTTTATATACTATCTGTCTCTATGACAAAAGTGTGTGTCAATTGATCTGACACCTTTCATCATAGGCTGATCACAGTAATGTATTGCACGTATCACCCTAATGGATACACATGATTATGTGTATTATGGTATGCAGGAGTGACATCAGGGTCTTGCTATTAATTTTTTTGCCACTGCCTGGCATTTATTTGTGTATTAGATGTCCCCCTTTCATACAGACCAGAATTTGACAGGTACACATTTTTAGTTTTTCCACTGAAATGTCATATTTATCATAAAAATCCCCAAAATCTGCCTTTTTTTGCATCTTTTTTAAAAATTTATTGAAAAATACAGAAACAGTTTAGGGATATTTCTATTTAGGTATAGGATTCACAGATGTATGCAGAATCCATTTTGGGACTGATCAGCTCCTCAGTGACAGGAGTTTTCTTGGTTTAGGCTAATGCCATAAGGCACCCCACACTATAGTGAATACATGTGTATTGTGAAGAAAGATGGGGGTAGATGTAGTTAATGGTTCATATTCCGAGACATATTTGATGGAAGTAGCTCAGATAGGCTAACATGAAATGGTAAGTGGACAGGTCACATGCCTCCCAAATTTCATTTGGATTGGTTGAATTTAATGTGTCTAGTAGGGCTCGGACCACTAAAAAAAGTCCCTAGCCGTTAACCCCCCTCTAAATAACCTCTGCCATAGAGGACAAGTTTTTGTGCTGATTTTTTTCCCAGCTTCCTTTTGATAATGAGACAAGGGCTTGCATGGCCAACACTAAGCATGACAAGTGCCCTTTTGAGTTGTGACTTTTATTTTGAATTCACTGCATAATTCATGCCAGTCTGAGGCACTATATGCAGGTGCGTAGACTCTGCTTTTTGCAGGTAAGTTATTCGCCGGAAGTACGGTGCTTGCCAACAGGACGCTCTGGCTCGAAATTTTGATGGGCGACCCCCGCCAAGAAGTAGATGGCGATGCAGGACTTGAATGGAACTACAAACTGCCAGGAGATGAAAGTCCAAAAATAATTAATAAATCAGCCAGGTGCAGTTTCATTAACATGGCCGTCAATGTAATTTTAATAGCGGTCCGAGCCCTACTACAGCTGACAAGGCTCCAAGTTTAGACGATTTTGGGAAATTCTGCACTTGAAGGCCAAATTAGTTGGGTAACCCAGTTTTGTACCTCCCCCCATTCATTTAATGGTACAATGTACATTTAGGCTTCATGAACGCTAAATATTGCATGTACATCTTTGGCAATAATAGAGGAATTTGTAAATAACAATTTAGATACATGTAATTTACTACAGGCATATTCTGTACATGTTTAATATTACATGTATAAAATTATCCCTGATATCCTATAAAATGAATCAAAGTTAAGCAGGGATGCATGCTTGAAGTCCTTTTGTTTAAGGTCTCTATATCGAGTCACAATTGGAATGAACTTCCGCCCCCGGTACAGACCTTTCGGTCTTTGATATATGTTGGCATTTATGGGAAGTTGATGCTGGGTCAACATCGGGCCTTACAGACTAGTCTTTTGTGTTAAATGACGTCATTTTCATCTGACGACGATACAGCTCACCAATCCCCAGTGTACGAGTTGTCACAGCGAAAAAAAATCACCAATTACCAATATATGAGTTGTCAGAGCATTTCCATCATAGCTCTCTAGATTTGTATCTAATACCACTTATGCCGGTGCTAGGGGCCATGTGGTCTTATCATCCAAGTTGCCACATGAACAGGTACAATAAAAGCGTACCTGAGATACAACACATATCACGAATCGTTAGATAATTCCTTGGTATGTGCTTTAGAATAGGTTAACCGGAAGACTACTGTGAAGTCATGTGACTCTGTCAGCATGTTGGCACCTAGCTCTTCCCACTTCCCTTATATGTGTTGTAATTCAGAGCATACTATGTTTGTCAATGACAAAGACAGGTTTAGATTTCTCTCATCCATGCAAATCAAAGGACTTGAGGGACCACAACATATACTTACATGTAGCTCTAATAACTTTAACTTTATTTACATTAATGGTACCAAACAGAACCCTTACAGAACTGAAAGATTTTCGTCTAGCACAATCCATCCCCATGTTATGAGGGGATGATAATGGTTCAGACGGTTATCTGTATGGCACACAAATAAATCTACCAGGACTACTCCTAATCTACTCCAAGGCTGTACCTGTATGTATGCACACATATATATCAATGGTATCGAAAACCATCCATTGAAATCTTTATCTCTTCCATTTACAGCTACTTTTATGTTGCCGAGGTTTAATTGATAAAGATCCTAGTGATACTAGTCCAGGTTAGCTCTTAATATTTATTGTCAACAACAGTCTACCAACTTTATCTGAAAATGACAGGGCTTATCAAAACTAATTATATAACCAGATTGATATCGCTAGCTTACTAAATCATGAATGTGTGTTGGCTGAGATCACATTATATATTGTGTATATATTGTGTAAATATATAGTGTATATACTGCACATATTGAGCTGTCTGTAACTTTGTTCACTGTAATATACTTATCCATATTCAGGGTTGCTTTTCTTACTGATAAATATCCATCTGGAAAATTCTGAGATACATGTAATAAGGAACCTGCAAGGTACACCCCTTTCTCACTTACATACATCCTTGTGGGTGTTACTGAATATCTCAACCGATTTCCCAGCTCATTTTTTTAATGAAACAGCTGGTGAATACATGTACATTACAAAGTGTTTTTTCTAGACAATTGAATATAATCAAGCTTTCTACAAAAACTGAAAAACAGATCCATAATTTGTGCTGTTTTATGTCACATTCTTCTGTGAACTTTCATCTAAGTCTCAAATTGACAGTTTGCATAATTTGGCATCATTCATTCATATATAAAGTTGATAACCAGGAGCAGGAGGTCAGAATCGGAGATCTGTTGCATTCACTCAGTCAGGTGAGATTACACTACTACATCTACATGTACATTTCATCTGGACATTTGTCACTGTATGTTGGTGGATATTTGTTATCAATGGAAAGATGAGTTTATATGTATGACTATTATTATCAGATTTATTTATGAATAAATTATTCTAAACATTGATGCTTTCCACCCAACATTAGATCAATCATCGATCTAAGTTCAAGATACAATTGAGCTTAGAAATTCCTTTATTTAAAGACTTTTTATCTCGATGCAATATTATAAGTATTGTTATCTATTATGCAAATGTAATAAGCAATCCTAACTTCGGTCTATTTCTTATATCCATGATTTTATAATATTGCTACTGTTGGATAATTTGTTGCAAACCTAATAAGCAATCTTAAATTCGGTCTATTTCTTATATCCATCATTTTATAATATTGCTACTGTTGGATAATTTGTTGCAAACCTAATAAGCAATCCTAAATTCGGTCTATTTCTTATATCCATCATTTTATACTGTTGTTGCTGTTGTACGTATTATTTCCATCCTTGATAGTAAACGATTTTACAGTACCTAAGAAATTGTGCATCTCTGCACAGGTCATACAAATGCTCATGCATGCTCTATTTGATGTAAATTTTTTGACAAATATTGCGTGCCAAAGCTTTCCAAATTGAGTAGACGAAATTGTTTTGTCAAGAAAAACCCCTGAACGGATGTTTAAAATATACAGTATAAAGTTGAAATTGTGAGAATTGAACATTGGAACTGAATTCAAATGTAATGAAATTTACAGTTGAAATTTAACAGTGTTGTTCAACTTAAAATTCAAATTACATTCAAACTCATGTTAAATTAATGATTAAGTTCAAATTCATGGCTTGCAGTCTGATAATTTGCGGGTATGTCAATTATCAGTGTTATCCTCATTGTAGAATATTAATCCATGGCATGGAATGATTGTAACACAAAATGATGGGCCACATTCAAAGTTTGTACCTGAAAACTTTGTTTATATATCCAGCATTTCTCCTGCATTATCTTCCAAGATGTGGTAGTTCTACGGTTTGATAGCATCATTCACAGTGTCTTTGTCATTCTTTGTTCTTTAAAAAATGGCATTGAAAGTTGCACTTCCTGTGATTGAATTATTAGGATATTTACAGTATATATATTCTACGTGTATACATTAATCCCAAATGAAAATTTAAGCCAATCCAAAACTTTAACATTCGGTCTAACCAGGATGAGGACATTCAGACATCCAGACAGCGCCATTTTATAGGACAAATTTTTGCTTTGCAATCCATCTAAAAATCTATTAAAAGGCTACTTTTTAGCCAAATCATCACCGCTTTTTACCCATGGTTTGTCCGTCCGCCGTCCGTCCGTAAACAATCCTTGTAATCGCGATTTCTCAGGAAGTACTGCATGGATCTTTCTCAAATTTGGTACACAGGTTCCCCTAGGGGTCTAGTTGTGCAAGATACCTTTTCTGGTCCGATTCGAAAATCCAATATGGCCACGAGGCAGCCATCTTGGATTTCCCCATGAAACTTTATCGCGATTTCTCAGAAAATACAGCATGGATCGTTTTCAAATTTGGTACACAGATTCCCCTTGTGATCTAGTTGTGCAAGACACCTTTTCTGGTCCAATTCGAAAATCCAATATGGCTACCAGGCGATCATCTTGGATTTTCCCATGAAACTTTGTTATCGCGATATTTCAGGAACTACAGCATGGATCTTTCTCGAATTTGGTACACAGATTGCCCTTGCAGTCTAGTTGTGCATGGTACCTTTTCTGGTCCGATTAGAAAATCCAATATGGCCACCAGGTGACCATCTTGGATTTCCCCATGAAAGTTTGTTATTGCGATTTCTCAGGAACTACTGCTTGGATTTTTCTCAAATTTGGTACACAGGTTCCCCTTGGGGTCTAGTTGTGCAAGATACCTTTTCTGGTCCGATTCGAAATTCCAATATGGGCACCGGGCAGCCATCTTGGATTTCCTCATGAAATTTGTTATCGCGATTTCTCAGGAACTACTGCATGGATCTTTCTTAAATTTTGTACACAGGTTACCATTTGGGTCTGGAAGAGCAAGATATATAGTCGGATTCGAAAATTAAATATGGCCAGCACGCGACCATCTTGGATTTGCCCATGAAGCTTTATCGTGATTTCTGAGGAAGTACGTACTGCATGGATCTTTCTCAAATTTGGTACCCAGGTTTCCCTTGGGATCTAGTTGTGCAAGATATCTTTTCTGGTCCGATTTGAAAATCCAATATGGCAACCAGGCGGCCATCTTGGTTTTCCCCATGAAACTTTGTTATAGTGATTTCTCAGGAAGTACTGCATGGATCTTTCTCAAATTCGGTACACACGTTCCCCTTGGGGTCTAGTTGTGCAAAATATCTTCGGTCCAATTCCAAAATACATGGCGGCCATCTTGAATTTCTCCTTGAAACATTGTTATCGTGAATTCCCAGGAACTACTTTATGGATCTTTTTTGAAATTTGGTACACATCTGAGGTCCCATATGGGGCCTAGTTGTGCAAGATACCTTTTTGGGTCCGATTCGAAAATTCAAGTTACCCTTCAAATTAATACGGTTTCCCCCGAGTTGTGATGATGCATCACAAGTGTCAGCGGATCAAACGGTGGGGCATACTCTATATATTGAGTATAGAGAATATCCATACCTTCACCTTCTATATCAAGGAGTTCAAATGATTATGAATTAAAATGTATTTCTTCAAATTTTAAATCCGTTCACTTTAGTCCATGCCGTTGCAAGTGAACAGCCCCACCGTTTCGTCTGCAGACGGGGCGGCTACACAAAGGGACGTCGCTCTTGTGACGCAACGTCATAACTCGACAACTGTAGACTACTGCGTGTTTTGATCCAAGGGAGATAATCAGGATTCAGACACTTTGAAAGTTTCAACATTATATTGCACGGACCGGATCCCTTCAGTATTAAGTTGTGTACCGTCTTACTATTTTCGAGCATGGTATCTTGAAAGAGATATCTCAATCTAGCCCAGTAAACAGAACAGAATTAGCATTCGTTCCTAATTATAAAATCTTAGGTATGTTTCATAGCTCGTGCCAAAGTGTCGAAGAGATTTGTCTTCGCTTCCAGTACCCAATGATGACACGTGCACAAAAACAATACTACAAACCGAAGACAAGGTATCTTCCGCACATTCACTTTCAGACTAACTTTGCTCATTTCACTTGTACTATAACAACCGACATCAAGTACAGTTTCTAGAAGTCTTGAAACTCCTGAAACTTACAAAGATATATTTTGGTGTTTTCCAGTGTCCCTTTTTCGATCTTTTTCGCTCAAATTCAAAATTCTGCAAACAAAATTACAAATCAATCATTTGTTCTTAGTAACAATGGACAAAAAGATCCTGTTGTCATTAGCTTAAAATTATCGGACAATGGTGGGCGCAAGATCCTTCAGAATCTCTCGTTTCATTGTTGGTTTACAAAATTTCCATGGTGAAACGTCCCACAAGAGACAGGAATACTTTGGTCATTTACAGTATTAAGCTTTGGTAATCTATACATAAAATAGTTGCTTGGTGTGATTTTGCATATGGTAAATGCTCCATTATTCAATCAAATATTCTGAATATGATCACCAACAACTTTCTGCTACTATCTTTTCAAATAAAAATATTTATCACGTTGTTGCCGATCTTGAAACACCTGTCAACATAATCCCGGCTTAACAGCATGCAGTAAAGCTTGGGTGGATTATATATTTCAACAATGTTATGTCTTATTGTCATTTGAAATACCATTTTAATTGAACGCAACTGTTTAACTATTTCATAATTATCCCAAGTTTACTTTTTTACTGATTAGGGAACAATAGATCTAGGCCACCATCATGGCGGTTGTCCGACCACTGCGTTTTCAGTGTCACTCTTCTTAATTCGGAATTCATAACTCCCCTCATTTTTGTCCCCCGCCGCAACGCGGCCGGGGACTTTAAAATGGTTCTTGCTTCTATGTGTCCGTGCATGCACGGACATGTCCGTGCAAATACTTCGTAAGCAATAACTTCTAAATGCTTTGTCGGATTCCTCCGAAATTTGGCATCTGCATTCTTTGCGACAAGACGTCTCTTGGCATTACGTTTCAGCAAGATCCGCCTGTAGGTGGTGCCACTGGGGTCTTGCTTCTATGTGTCCGTGCATGCACGGACATGTTCGTGCAAATACTTCGTAAGCAATAACTTCTAAATGCTTTGTCGGATTCCTCCGAAATTTGGCATCTGCATTCTTTGCGACAAGACGTCTCTTGGTATTACGTTTCAGCAAGATCCGCCTGTAGGTGGCGCCACTGGGTCTTGTTCCAATCTTTGCATGTGCATGTCCGTGCAAATACTTCGTAAGCGATAACTCTAAATGCTTTGTCGGATTCCTCCGAAATTTGGCATCTGCATTCTTTGCGACAAGACGTCTGTTGGTATTACGTTTCAGCAAGATCCGCCTGTAGGTGGCGCCACTGGGTCTTGTTCCAATCTTTAGTGCATGTCCGTGGATGTTCGTGCAAATGCTTCATAAGCGATAACTCCTAAATGCTTTGTCGGATTCCTCCGAAATTTGGCATCTGCATTCTTTGCGACAAGACGTCTGTTGGTATTACGTTTCAGCAAGATCCGCCTGTAGGTGGCGCCACTGGGTCTTGTTCCAATATTTAGTGCATGTCCGTGCAAATACTGCGTAAGCGATAACTCCTAAATGCTTTGTCGGATTCCTCCGAAATTTGGCATCTGCATTCTTTGCGACAAGACGTCGCTGGTATTACGTTTCAGCAAGATCCGCCTGTAGGTGGCGCCACTGGGTCTTGTTCCAATCTTTAATGCATGTCCGTTCATGTTTGTTCAAATCCTTCGGAAGCGATAACTTTCGAACAATTTGTCGGATTTCTTCGAAATTTGGTAAATGCATTCCCTGCGACAAAACACCGTTGGTGATGCGTTTCAGCAAAATCCACCCGGAGGTGGCGCCACTAGAGTTCATTCCATTATTCCATGCTGCAAGTGATAACTTAGAAACACTTGGTCGAATTTCTTTGAAATATCCTACATATGTACCTTTCTGGGTAACATGAGAAACGTTGCGGCTCATCGGATTCTTCTCAAATTTGGCATGCATTTACCATGCCAGGAGCAGTTGCTTGGGATTGCCTTTCGCTCACTTGCACTCACAGGTGGCGCCACCTGGTGGCAACATCACAAATTCGTTTCCGGGTAATAACTTGAGAACTGACCATCTGATTCTTCTCAAATTTTGTATGAATGTACCGTGACATAAGATGTCGCTTGATAATGCATTTCACTGACTTGCGCCTAGAGGTGGCGTCACCTGGTGTCAAAATCTAAATTTGGTTTCTGGGCAATAACTTGAGGACCCTCATCGGATTCTTCTCAAATTTGGTATGCAGATGTCCCCACGATACCATGTTCCTTGGGATTGTATTTTTCCCGCTTCTGCCTACAGGTGGCGTCTCCTGGTGGAAAATTTTGTTTCCGGGCAATAATTTGGCAACTGCTCATCAGATTATTCTCAAATTTTGTATTCATGTGTGACCCGCCCCAAATAACATGAACACCGGTGGGCATCTAGTACCGGCAATAACTTGAGGACCCCTCTTCAGAGTCTCAAAAGTTCATATGCCGATACCATGACATGAGATGTCATTTGGGATTGTGTTTTGCCTGCTTGCACCTACAGGTGGTGACTCCTTGTGGCAAAGTCTAAATTTGGTTTCTGGGCAATAGGTTGAGGATGCCTTCATATTCTTGTCAAATTTAGTTTGCAGATAATATGCCATGAGTTGTCTCTTGGGGTTGCATTTCGGTTACATAATTTTCATGCTACATGGTAAAGAAAATATATTACAGTAGCAATCAACATTCAGTCAGCCATTCGGAGTTGATCTCAAAACCTGGGAAGGTGGAAAGACCCCTCTGCTTCTTACGCCTGTGAAGTAGCTGTTGCCATCCTCATGAATATCTTCTGAAACCGACAGCGCTTATAAATATTGCTGCCATTTTGGCGGGGGACCTAGCATCCCCTGGCTGCTTGTTACTCTCAAATTGCACTTCTGTTGATTCACTTAATGGAGCATTTACCATTCTGAATCATGAAAGACTGTTCAGTGGGATGTCTAAATGTGACAGGATTGTGGTCACCCTAAAACAGTGATAAACTGCATAAATCACAGCAAGCTAAAACTTCAAACATGTATATGTTAGCTAGGTTACCTTGATATAAAGTATATTAATGCAAAACTGGTGAATATTTTATTTAAAAAATGATTAAATGATTCGGTATACACAAAATCTCAGTTCTGACACAATATACATGTACCTTTAAACAGACTTTAGTGGTACATGTTACATGAGCTCTCCTCATTTGTTTGGGAAAATTTCCAAGATATCAAGTTATGGATCAAGATGTACATGTACACGTACACAATTCCCATAGTTTAATAATGATGGATAATTATCAAAACGGCCTATTTTCCTGAAAATCACGAGAAACAGGACGTTCTTGGTGGTCCTTAAATTGTAACTTTGACGAAAATTTTGTCAAAAGTGAGTGCTTGTCTACCAAAAATGGGTGAAGTTCAAAAATGTTTTGAAGCTTTTTTTACATGTAGATATATGCATATTCACCAGATTTGCATTATCATTATGAAGACAACCTGGAGGATATGTGTACAAAGCTTAAATTTTCAGCTTGCTGTGATTTGTTATTGATACTTCTATGGGGGTGATATTCTTGTGGCAGCAGCCCATTTCACACAGGCTCAGGCTATACATTTAGAACAATGGTACACATGTAGATGTAGACAATTTGGGGAAAATGAAACTCAGACCGGATTTCATGAATAGAACAAAACCATGGCATTGAATTAAAGCTTTCTGTATAATCTGAGATGTTACGTTCTAAATTTAATTCACATGGATAGCCAATAATTGGGCAGAGTTGATATGCAGGTGGCCAGATAAAAAAAATTATGGCTTCTCCAGCAGCTTAACTGCTGCAAACATTTGGGTCACCACACAGTAGGGGCCTATGTGTACATGTTCTGTCCTTCAGGGTTAATGTGATCTTTTCTGGACTTCAAAGAGTCCTATAATAGAATATTAACTGACCATGTACATGTAGCCTGATGGTCAGTTCTGTCTCGAGACAGAGTAAATTCTTACCAGGAAAGTTTAACAATTGAGAACTCGTACTGATCACGGAGCTATATCATAGTATAATTTGTAATCTTCGTGAATAATTATTTGATACACTCTCAAAATTTGAATCTTATGAACACTTTCAGTTAACTAAATTTAATACTAGCTTTACGGGTCATGGTGGGAGGAAAACTGTAATTCTGGTTTTTCTAAATTCTAAATACACATTGTTAGTGTAATTTAGTTCTGAAAAAGGTTCTGTCAAGTATATGTACATGTAGCAGGGCCATTCTGTACACATAGGTTAACCAACACCAACTTACATGTATTTCATTTGATTATTGTTATATTGCATGTATACCGACAAGTGAAATGTATCAATTGACAGATTTCACATTAACGGGTGCTAAAGACAATATTTTTCCTCAAACCCTACATTTAGTGAATTCTTTAGGAATGATTTTCTTAATTGCTGGGCAATATGTAATTGCTGGGTAAACTTCTCACTTTTCTTGTAGTGTGAATTGCAATGTGATAAAAATATATTATATGCTGTTTTTCAGCGTTTGAAGTGTTCCAAAATATGGATATTGTGTGGAATTATGGTTTAAAGTTGAACCATGGTCATATCAGTGTATAGCCGAACCAAATTATGGTGACATTGCCATATCCACATCTGTAATGTTAGCACCTCTGTGGAACTGTATCACACAATACTGTTCATCTCGTACTTTTAATGAAGTTGATAAGGAAAAGTTGTGTGCGTGTGGATCATGATTCAGTACATGAAGTCAACCGAAAATATTCAAAACGTAATTAACGAGAGATCCTGAAGGATCTTGGCGCCCACCATTGTCCGACAATTGTAAGCTTAATGACAAGAGGATCTTTTTGTCCATTGTTACTAAGACGATTGAGTTGTAATTTTGTTTACAGAATTTCGAATCTGAGCGAAAAAGATCGAAAAACACCAAGATATAATCTTTCTAAGTTTCAGGAGTTTCAAGATTTCTAGAAACTGTACTTCTTTCGGTTGTTATAGTACAAGAGAAATGAGCAAAGTTAGTCTGAAAGTGAATGTACATGTACGGAGGATCCTTCATCTTCGTTTCGTAGTATTTTTTTTTTTTGCACGTGTCATCATTGGGTACTGGAAGCGAAGAAAAATCTCTGACACTTTGGCATGCTTAAGATTTTATAATTAGGAACGAATGCTAATTCTGTTCTGTTTAATGGACTAGTTTCAGATCTCTCTTTTAAGATACCATGCTCGAAAATAGTAAGATGGTACAATACTTAATACCGAAGGGATCCGGTCCGCGCAGTAATGTTGAAACTTCGAATTTGAAAGTGTCTGAATCCTGATTATTTCACTTGAGTCGAAACATGAGTTTACAGTCGTCGAGTTGTGGCATTGTGTCACAAGAGTGACGTCCCTTCATGTAGCTGACCCGCCGACAGACGAAAGGGTGGGGCAGTTCACATGCAACTGCATGGACTAAAGAAAACAGATTTAAAATTTGAAGAAATACATTTTAATTCCGAATTATTTGAACTCCTTGATATGCAAGGTGAAGATATGGATATTCTCTATAGTAAATATATAGAATATGCCCCACCGTTTGATCCGCCGACTCTTGTGATGCAACGTCACAACTCGGGAATACCGTATTAATTGGATTTTCGAATCGGACCAAAAAAGGTATCTTGCACAACTAGGCCCCATGTGGGACCTGTGTACCAAATTTCAGAAAGATCCATGAAATATTTCCGGATAATTCACGATAACAATGTTTCAAGGGGAAATTCAAGATGGCCACCTGGCAGCCATATTGGATTTTCGAATCGGACCAAAAAAGGTATCTTGCATAACTGGGCCACAAGGGGAATCTGTGTACCAAATTTGAGGATGATCCATGCAGTACTTCTTGAGAAATCACGATAAAGTTTCATTGGGAAATCGAAGATGGGCGCCTGGTGGCCATATTGGATTTTCTAATCGTATCAGAATAGGTATCTTGCACAACTAGGCGACAAGGGGGACCTGTGTACCAAACTAAAGATCCATGCAGTAGTTCTTGAGAAATCGCAATAACAAAGTCTCATGGGGAAATCCAAGATGGCCGCCTGATGGACATATTGGATTTGGAATCGGACCAGAAAAGGTATGTTGCACAAATGGACGACAAGGGCAACCTGTCTACCAAATTTGAGAAAGATCCAGGCAGTACTTCCTGAGAAATCACGATAACAAAGTTTCATGGGGAAATCTAAGATGGCCGCCTGGTGGCCATATTGGATTTTCAATTTGAACCGAAAAAGGTATCTTGCACAACTAGATCATAAGGTGAACCTGTGTACCAAATTTGAGAAAGATCCATGCAGTACTTCCTGAGAAATGACGATAAAGTTTCATGGGGAAATCCAAAATGGCTGCCCGGTGGCCATATTGGATTTTCGAATCGGATCAGAAAAGGCATCTTGCACAACCCCAAGGCGAACCTGTGTACCAAATTCGAGAAAGATCCATGCAGTAGTTTCTTAGAAATCACGATAACAAGGTTCCATGGGGAAATCCAAGGTGGGCGCCTTGTGGCCATATTGGATTTTCGATTCGGACCGAAAAAGGTATCCTGCACAACCAGACCCCAAGTGGAACCTGTGTATCAAAATTGAGAAAGATCAATGCAGTAGTTCCTGAGAAATCGTGATAAAGTTTCATGGGGGGAAATACAAGATGGCCGGCTGGCGGCCATATAGGATTTTCGAATCGGACCAGAAAAGGTTTCTTGCACAACTAGACCCCCAGGGGAACCTGTGTACCAAATTTGAAAAAGATCCATGCAGTAGTTCCTGAGAAATCGCGGTAACAAGGTTTCATGGGGAAATCCAAGATGGCTGCCTGGTGGCCATATTGGATTTTCGAATCGGTCCAGAAAAGGTTTCTTGTACAACTCGATCCCAAGGGGAACCTGTGTACCAAATTTGAAAAAGATCCATGAAGTAGTTCCTGAAAAATCGCGGTAACACTGTTTCATGGGGAAATCCAAGATGGCTGCCTGGTGGCCATATTGGATTTTCGAATAGGACCAGAAAAGGTTTTTTGCACAACTAGACTCCAATGGGAACCTAAGTACCAAATTTGAAAAAGATCCATGCAGTAGCTCCTGAGAAATCGCGGTAACAAGGTTTCATGGGGAAATCCAAGATGGCTGCCTGGTGGCCATATTGGATTTCCGAATCGGACCAGGAAAGGTTTCTTGCACAACTAGACCCCAAGGGGAACTTGTGTACCAAATTTGAGAAAGATCCATGAAGTAGTTCCTGAGAAATAGCGATAAGGTTTCATGGGGGGAAATACAAGATGGCCGCCTGGTGGCCATATTGGATTTTCGAATTAGACCAGAAAAGGGAATCTTGCAAAACTAAACCCTAAGGAGAATCTGTGTACCAAATTTGAGAAAGATCCATGCAGTACTGAGAAATGACAATAACTAAGTTTCATGGGGAAATCCAAGATGTCTGCCTGGTGGCCATATTGGATTTTCGAATCGGACCAGAAAAGGTATCTTGCACAACTAGACCCCAAGGGGAACCTGTGTACCAAATTTGAGAAAGATCCATGAAGTAGTTCCTGAGAAATAGCGATAAGGTTTCATGGGGAAATCCAAGATGGCTGCCTGGTGGCCATATTGGATTTTCCAATCGGACCAGAAAAGGTATGTTGCTCAACTCGATCCCATATGGGACCTGTGTACCAAATTTGAGAAAGATCCATGCAGTAGTTCCTGAGAAAACGCGATAACAATGTTTCATGGCGAAATCCAAGATGGCTGCCTGCTGGCCATATTGGATTTTCGAATCGGACAAGAAAAGGTTTCTTGCACAACTAGACCCCAAGGAGAACCTGTGTACCAAATTTGAAAAAGATCCATGAAGTAGTTCCTGAGAAATCACGGTAACAATGTTTCATGGGGAAATCCAAGATGGCTGCCTGGTGGCCATATTGGATTTTCGAATCGGACCAGAAAAGGTTTCTTGCACAACTAGACCCCAAGGGGAACCTGTGTACCAAATTTGAAAAAGATCCATGCAGTAGTTCATGAGAAATCGCGGTAACAAGGTTTCATGGGGAAATCCAAGATGGCTGCCTGGTCGCCATATTGGATTTTCGAATCGGCCAGAAAAGGTTTCTTGCACAACCAGACCCCAAGGGGAACCTGTGTACCAAATTTGAAAAAAGATCCATGGTTCCTGAGAAATCGCGGTAACAATGTTTCATGGGGAAATCCAAGATGGCTGCCTGGTGGCCATATTGGATTTTCGAATCGGACCAGGAAAGGTTTCTTGCACAACTAGACCCCAAGGGGAACCTGTGTACCAAATTTGAAAAAGATCCATAAGGTAGTTCCTGAGAAATCGCGGTATCAATGTTTCATGGGGAAATCCAAGATGGCTGCGTGGTGGCCATATTGGATTTTCGAATCGGACCAGAACAGGTTTCTTGCACAACTAGACCCCAAGGGGAACCTGTGTACCAAATTTGAAAAAGATCCATGCAGTAGTTCCTGAGAAATCGCGGTAACAAGGTTTCATGGGGAAATCCAAGATGGCTGCCTGGTGGCCATATTGGATTTTCGAATCGGAACAGAAAAGGTTTCTTGCACAACTAGACCCCAAGGGGAACCTGTGTTCCAAATTTGAAAAAGATCCATGCAGTAGTTCCTGAGAAATCGCGGTAACAAGGTTTCATGGGGAAATCCAAGATGGCTGCCTGGTGGCCATATTGGATTTTCGAATCGGACCAGAAAAGGTTTCTTGCACAACTAGACCCCAAGGGGAACATGTGTACCAAATTTGAAAAAGATCCATTAAGTAGTTCCTGAGAAATCGCGGTAACAAGAATTGTTTACGGACGGATTGACGGACGACGGACGACGGACTGACGGACTGATTGACTGACTGATTTGAAGAGCCCACCATCTGGTGATGGTGGGCTAAAAATATTGCATTCAAAACTTGAATAAAAAATATTGCGTTTAAAGAGAGCTAATATACCTACGAGTATTTCCATTTTCTTGGGTATTCGCGACATTTATCGACACAGTACATAACAAGAACAATACATGTAGAAGTGACTGAAATCTTTTAACTGAATCGTTTCTTCCTTAGGACATAAGGAAGAATATATCTACAATGATTCTGCCCTCATCGGTCTCGTAAAGAAGCGACCGGGATGGTAATCGATATATATAGATGGCGCTGCGTTTCATCTCTCCATTACCATCCAGGTTCCCATGGTACAGATATCAATGTTTAACCGTCAATGAATATCAAGTTTGAAGGCAGTTGCTGCTGAGATCTCGACCTGGTTAGATAACGCGTACGGGTTAGAGGCCGCTGGATCATACACTTAAGCCAAACCTTAGCAGTCCCCCCCCCCCCTCCCATCTGTCAATATTCTGCCTGCATATTTAGAATCAATATTTCGAGGATTTTATTTTTCATCTCCTGACGCTCAAATGTGTGGTCATTTGTGGCCAACTGATAACACCTTGGGTGCCCAAAAATTGCTGAAAACTCCTCTCCAGCCATCTAGGGGCCTAAGGCGGCCCATGCACACTCGCCTAATGTGCTGGGATAGTCAACCGGGCTCCACTTTCAAAATTGTTCCGCGGTCCCTGATATATTAAATACATGCATATAGTTGTACGGTATATTTGTTTATGTCTCGTTATACGGTCTCAACCAATGTAAATTGTCTTCGTGGCCAATAAAGAAATTTGAATTTGTTCCTTAGCTACGGTACATGCACAAGCTGAAAGGGAGCATTCAAATTGACATCCCGGCACTTTGCTCTGCATGGTTGTATAGTCTGTTGTAACCCAGAAACTCTGGCTGTGATAGGTGAATATAGGTAAGGAGGCGTGGCATTCCTATCACAGCCCAGATCGCTCGTAGGTTAAATTTTAGCGATAAAAATTTATGTCGCGAAAAGCGGCTTTTCGCTGACGAAAATAACGAAACGGGAGAGAAAAAATATGCCAATTTGATACAGTTTGACCGACCTGAGCTTCTTTGTCCATGTACCATCTATCACAACTGTTTTGATGCTGACAAAATGTGATCAAATGTGTGAGAAAAACCTCGATTGATTTTAATGTTTTCGCGCCTTTCTGACATTTTGTAAGTATGACCTTCGCTATTTTCATCTCGTGACCTTTCTGATCACGTGAATAAACACACGTCGCTTATTGGTTTAAAACCAGCCTGAATCGATTTCTTGATGACGTGAGTCAAAAGGTCAACCCCATTCTGCGCATGTCCCTGTAAACTATGGAGAAAGAAACACAACGGCTTTGTTTACAAAATCCGTGTTTGATGGCAGATTCCATCTAATTAAAGGAGTCATTAGGTGGTTGTAATAGTGCTGGAGATGCCAAATCATATTATTTATTCGATAAAATGCTTTTTGTGCCTCTGTCTCAATTCCCAACGCCGTGTGCAGTTAAAGATCTCGAGCGACTGACGTCTTATTTATTTTTTTCCTTTTCGGTCTGTATAAGTGATTCGGGTTAAGGGGTCAGCAACAACAACCAAAAAAATAAATAGACTCCTTAGCCGATGTTTTCGGGCTAAGTCTGTTGGTAAAAACAATAAGTCACTCAGAACCGAATCCCGTCGGCCGAGGAAGGCACGTTCATAAAGTTAAACCGTGGTTCGCAGTTCGCAGTTCATTACTCGAGACCAGCAATTGTTTCGATATGGAAATTTGTATTTTTTTAACTCCAAACTCTACAAAGCAAGAGAGAATGTCATGCTCTATATCTTTGCATATTTATATTCCAAATCTGACGTCAGGGGGCGCTGCTAGGGGCGCTGTTATGAGTCGTTGAATGACTGGTCCCGAATAACGAACTGCGAACCGCGGTCTAACTTTATGAACGTAGGAAGGCATGAATTTCACTGGTTAATCTGTGTGACAGTATCAGTCAGGGTGTGCTAAGACTGTAAACCTTGCGTACGGGAGGGGAGGGGGGGGGGGGAATTAAGTCCCAGTGCATGCAGTTTTCAAGCTGTACAAATACCTTAATCTTCAAGTACATCTCGAACAAGGTGCACAGGGCAACAACAACGACACAAACAAAATCCCCGGATAAAATTCATAGCGCCATCTGCATACTGCGTAGGTTATCTCCCTTGTCAATAATCGCCCCATGACGGCGATCTATAACGGCGAAGCAGAAACATATCGCAAAGAAGGGTACACCTCAAGAAGCGGACAAACATATCTTCTCCAGACGCAGTGTTCTATAAATAGACCGAACCCAGCCAACAGACGCCACTGCTGGGGGAAATCCTCAGCTGGTTTATATGGTGTTCCATTTCGGCCATTTTTGCGTCGCGCGTCGCAGGCGACGGGAAGGGCGACGTCGCCCACGACGTCACCCGCGACGTCGCCCTTCCCGTCGCCTGCGATGCGCGACGCAAAAATGACCGAAATGGAACACCATAGGTTTACGTTCATTATCTTCGAAGGCGGTTTCGTGTCGCTGACACACAGAGACGAAATAACATAAAGCTAATGGTGCATTCATTTTATTTTGTTGTTCAATAGCTTGCTTGAGGTAATATAGCAGAGTTGGATTTTACGGAAGCGTATTAGTGCCAGTGTGAAAAAAAAAATCCGAGATTTATCTCCTAATTAGGACTTATTATCTCCTAATTAGGAGAAAATTATCTCCTAATTAGGACATATTATCTCCTAATTAGGACTTATTATCTCCTAATTAGGAGAAAATTATCTCCTAATTAGGAGATAATTATCTCCTAATTAGGACTTATTATCTCCTAATTAGGAGATAATAAGTCCTAATTAGGAGATCATTTTCTCCTAATTAGGAGATAAATCTCGGAATTTTTTTTTGTCACACTGGCACTAATACGCTTACGGAAGCGTATTAGTGCCAGTGTGAAAAAAAAAATCCGAGATTTATCTCCTAATTAGGACATAATATCTCCTAATTAGGAGATAATTATCTCCTAATTAGGACATATTATCTCCTAATTAGGACTTATTATCTCCTAATTAGGAGATAATTATCTCCTAATTAGGAGATAATTATCTCCTAATTAGGACTTATTATCTCCTAATTAGGAGATAATTATCTCCTAATTAGGAGATATTATGTCCTAATTAGGAGATAAATCTCGGAATTTTTTTTTCACACTGGCACTAATACGCTTCCGTAGGATTTTGTCCCCGAAAATGATCATAGTCAAACTGAGCTTCATGTAGCTTGCAGTTACGATCGAGTAACTCTCCCCCCCCCCCCACCCACACAACCACCGTGACAAGACAGTGCTCCTGCAGTTCGAGGCTACAAATCCCCTGACACAGAACTTCTTTGAATACTTAGTCTCCTTTTTACCTGAAATATATGTAGCTTGGATAATTTTTGTACAAATTCCAACACAGGTAACCTAGTAACACGAAGCTCTCTCGAGTACAGTGACGTCGCCAGTTCCGATCCAGTGTCAGTTCCGACCCACTTTCCAAAATACTGCACCTTGTCATAACCATGATCACACGAAATCATAAAACATTTGGTGTATTTAAGCAAGTTGTTCAACCTCTCAATCATGGTTAAATTATATTATGCAGTCACTGGTTTTGTTAGGAGACAGCTTTGCAGACCCACTCCATACACACGACTACATCGGTCTAAGTACAAACACCATGACTGGCCGGTGGTCCAAACCCGCGCTCCCGATCAAAGTTTTGATGTTTTGTTTCTCACATATAATTATCATATGGTACTATGTATCTCTATAAAGGCTACCTGCCTCATTGTTGACATCAACTGACGGATCCAGTTCCGAACCACCATCATCCATGGATGGCCAGCTGGGTCGTACCATATGGCATGAAAATGTCTCGCGAACGCATCGCTCACTGCGTAAAATCGTATCTCGAATGCAGATTAGCATTTCTTCTCTTTAATCTGCCATTCATAGGTAAAATAAGTAAAAGTACCGTTGATTTATCATCATTTTCGAGTGAGTATACGCTTATTAGCCATCGGATTGAATTCAGTGTCCAATATATCATGCCAATATGATCAGCTCGACCATATCACTATCACCCCAACCCGCATTCTTTAACGTCAAATGTTCACTTATGAGATGAAGACATTCAACACGAAATATCCAGCTAGAACCCTATTTTGGAGGAAAAGTTATCATGTTGACGATTACATTCGTTTATATCTGGGTCAAAGGTCAATGCCAAAACGAAGCTGGATCGGAACATGGCGAAAGTGGGGCGGAACTGACACCTCTCATTAAGAAATGTAATTTTATTTTCCCTGCAGTTCAATTTATCTCCAGCTAAGTTAGTTTGTTAATAAAGGCCATGGACAATTGTACGGCGATCAAGATAATGAATATGCCAATCAAACCATTTCCTTCTGAAACAGATGCAAATTTCACTTTGGTGGGTCGGAACTGGCGCCTCGTTTGTACATGTACTTGGGGGTAGCACAATCGCGCATGCGCAAGATGTATACACGTTTCCAAGGTGCTCGGTTTTGACGATAAATATACACGTTTTCTCCTTACCCAATGATATGGTGCTTTTAATAGCGATGAAGCGACCATCTATAGATGTAAGAACAATCTTACAATGTGCCATCCTCCAAGAAGAAACCCCAGTTCCATACATTTTAGAGTAAAATTTTGGCAATAAATGACAAAAGTACGCACTATAATTGTTTTGGTTGAATGAATATGTTTTGTTTGAATATGCACTAATAGCATTGATCTCATGAAAACTGTTTTGACTGTAAGAAATTACTATCAATTAAATTTTGTATTAAACTGTGAGCTGCCCAAAGAGAGAATTTCCCTATTGACGAGCGTGACCTACTGCACGAATGTTCGTTTCCAAGTATGATAGCCTTTATCATGCAGGCATCGAGGGTGCGGGTGCAAGGACTGGCGTATTGGGGATATAGTTGAATTGTGCTGAACAAGTTGGTCGATATCATAATTTAACGCTGATCTGGAAATATGACTTTTTAAGTCCTGCATCTCTTTAACATACCATACGAGATTTCAAACGACGTCGCTTTTCAAAAGTCGACGTCAACTTTTTGTGTTTTCTTGACACGCGAGATTTACTTAGAAGAAACTGAACACCATATAGAAATGTGAATTGCGTGGAATACAACTGAAATTTTTGTTATGAGAACCTTCTAGTTGTCTGACTGCAGCAGCCCGACTCTACCGTTGTCAATTGTAACTTTTGATTGGCTCAAACTCACATCAAAGAACTGATCTCACTGACCAATCATATTGTAGGATGGTGGGTACGGGTCCGTGTAACCTTGCACAGTTCAATTTTCGTTTTTCGTTTTTGATTTCTCAAAATCAAAAATTGAAATTAGACCGTCAGTTTTCAATTTTCGTTTTTTGTTTCTGTAATCTCAAAATCAAAAATTGAAATTTGACCGTCAATTTTCAATTTTCGTTTTTTGTTTTTGTGATCTTAAAATCAAAAATTGAAATTTGACCGTAAATTTTAAATTTTTGATTCTGGGATTACAACAACAAAAAAACGAAAATTGATATTTGACAGTCAATTTTCAATTTTCGTTTTTCGTTTTGCTTGACGCAAAAATGAAAATCAAATATTGAAAATTGCCTCGACTTTTTCGTTTTTTGATTTTAACTTTGACGTATCAATGTTAAGTTCGCACGTGGACGAGTTATGATGTCACTTCCGGTATGACGAGTAGAATAGAAAACGCAAATCGTGTCGTATAAGAGGTGTGGAGCGTGAGAGGCATGTGGCCCACCAGGCCATCCTCGGGAGCCAGTGTATTGATCGATTTGTTAGGGTATCTATGCATTGCCTTGGTTAGTTGCCCACGGTAGTTCTGGACAAAACAAAGATCGAGGGATATCCTCTAAATCAAACCAATTATTGAACAGGCCCAGCAAGCTCATTACGCCAAACCACTAGCAGCAATGTTTGAGATGTGACATCGCTGGCATAACTTTGATGTCAAGCTGAAATCGTCATCGAGAGTCAAAGCAAAAACCACCGGCTTGGGATACCGACATGCTAATTAAAAATAACCTCGGGGGATGAAATGTTCGAGATTGAAGCAAGGGCTCAAGAACTCACTCGAATCACCAAAAATGTCCGGGTAAACACTGTGCGAGGATTCACGATTTACCTGGAATTGTGAAGATGCACCAAACAGGTCTGGATAGTTGGCATCCTGTAGTTGTCATTGGTTATTGGCATTGAGACCTGAGCCAATCAGGACGCAGTCTTAGATTTTCTCATTTCTAAAAATATATGTTTAGAGCGCTACAAAAGCGAACAGCATTCATGCACACAACCGCTATTTGTTATTGATTTGAAATATAGTATTCATAAAGATAACAACAAAGATTTAATACCAATAAGAGTAAGCATCGCGGTGATGGGCCGCGAAATCCGTATATGGCCAGCGTTCCGTAAACCACCATTTCAAACAAGCGCACAAACGTCACGTTTGATGCCAGACGTCTGACTGCTTCAACGCTTCAGGTCCAATCTCCATTCTCTATTTTTGGGACCTGGATCGTTGGAGCGTTCACATGCCCTTCAACGTTCAGCGTCAAAAACGCTTCAACGCTTTAAGTGCGGGTGTCAGAAGCTTCAACGCATCGATGCGGTAAGTTCCTTTTGGGGTTATGATTAGGATACCCGCGTATTTAATATTTTACCCTACTTTAATGAATCTCATATGTTTATCAACCACGTTGTTCTCCATATAATGCTTCACACCTACTGCACGAATGCCTACTCACTCCTGGACATGCGCAGTTGGTCCATTATAATCTAGCTCGAATGCCTGGCTCCACGGATCTATAATGTGGTGACACTCCCATATCTTTCCCCCTACTGGCTTTCCATATTGTGCTCCACACCTGCCTAAACAATCGTTGCGCTTTCCATACTACTCCGCCGACCGAAAGTGACACCATAAGCCTTGCGCGTGCGCAGTTAACATTGATGCGTCAAAGTTAAAATCAAAAAATGAAAAACGGACAAGTCGAGGCAATTTTCAATATTTGATTTTCATTTTTGCGCGAAGTAAAACAAAAAACGAAAATTGAAAATTGAATGTCAAATTTCAATTTTTGATCTTGAGAAACCAACAACAAAAAACGAAAATTGAATTGTGCAAGGTTACACGGACCGGTACGAAATATATTACATTGGTTTATGACATGGAAGTTTCAACGATTTATGGGAACCACGTATGTTACAGGTAGTTATATACAGTTAAATGTATATTACAACAGGACATGCACATATGCTGTAACTTTTTACCAGATTATTATAATGTAATAACTAATTAGTTTGCGATGTCATATCTTCCTATAGCAAGGCCCATACACTGTATCCAACGTGTCGGCCTTGCTTGAGAGCGACCGTTTTCCAGCGGTTGATTTGATGCTGTTCTAAAGTTAGCTTCCAATAAATGCGCGGCGTTCTTTCCTTCCCGCGAGCTGTGGCGAAGAAATAGACACGCAATAAATTGATTACGCGCTGTTTCATTTGGGTAACCAAGATATGGCAGAAGTCGTGAGGGTCACGAAGGTGACGCGGTTCCTGAATTTGATCGTCCATTCATCTAGATAAGCCTTCTGTCATGGCGTAAGCTTTGATAGACGAGCCACGACGAGAGATGATGGCGAGGGCATTTGCTGTGGTGTTATATCATCCGATCGTGTTGCAAATTTATAAGAAGAATACTTCACTGCATGCACGCATACAACGACTGAAGCAAGAATAATACTATGCATTTTATATGATCCCTCCCCCCAATATTCAACCCCCCCCCTTCATTTTTCCAGCGGTAGCGAGACCTCCCCCCCCCCTCCAATTCTTTCAGAGGCAGATCACCCCCCAAATATTTTTGTTCAGCGGTAGCCCCCCCAATATTAAAACCATCCACAGGGTGTGTCATTACAATATACAATACCCAAGTTTTTTTTACATGCAATCACAATCAAGAATACTACGACCCCCCCGCCAACACAAAAAGTGAAGCACCCCCCGCCATTATTATTAACCAACGCTTTCTCCCCCCCCTCCCAAATTCTTTTAGACAACGTACCCCCCCTCCCAAATTTTTACACCATCAACCCCCCCCAAAAAAATCTTTCAGGCAATATACCCCCCCTCCCAAATTCTAAAACCATGCACAAGGGGGGTGCCTATTAAAATTGCAATGGCCCAATGTGATACAGTGTCGTGGTGGTTGCACGCGATTTTAACGATTACTGGCCGTAGAGACACCCAGTGAACATGTGGAATGTGTGATAAAAATGTACATTTGTCATCGAAAAATCTGGTTGAATCTGTTTGTGTAATTTTCAAAATCCGACCGAGTTCCAGTTTGCGCATGCTCATTAGAGCACAACTGCACCTACAGGATAATCCTAGATACACTGTGTCGCCTGAATTACTGGGATAGAGTGTGCAAAATTTCATCGCAATCGGACATATCTTGGGACATATCAATATCTTGGGACATATCAAACAACGCTTTCGGAGAACTCACTTTTGTTGCACTGTTTAGATAAAGAACAACCTGTAACAATCTGGGTCATCTATACGCGGTAAGACTGACCCTGGGATCGTGTGTATCCATTCTCAGCCTACTTTCGGCAACTGCAAGAGGGAATTTCCTGAAATCAATACCACGTGACTTTGTCAGCCAATCAGCTAAAGTCTACCCAAGTAACTCCAACGTAGCCCGCCATTTTCGTGTCATGTGCTGCCCTACTTGTTCAAAATTACAGATCTACAACCCCTCTTGGGTGATACGAAAGTTATTCATACCTATATCTTTTGTAAGCCCAGGCAATATCTGTTCCCGGAGTGATATGAAAACCTGTAATTTATCAGATTTCTCCACTCTGTTCTCCGCCAGATGAAGGCCGAACAGAATCCGGTAAAGTACCGGATATCGCTCCGCGATATTGGAGACAAACGATTGGCAAGCCATCTTATGGATGGCGAATTGTACACTGTAAAAATTGGCGACATGTTTAACGTCTCAAAATGAAACATGATTTTGTCCCAACTTTTGGGACATGTGAGTACGTACATATTTCATTTGGAAACGGCTTCATGTTTCAATTTGAAACACGTGTCATCCTCATATGTGTTAATGATATCTCAATATGGACATGTCGTCGTTAGACATGTATCCGTTTGAAACATGTGACATCCTGCATAGTGAAACATGTGTTGTATGTACATCTCTCAATCTGAAACATGTTACGGCCGACTACATGTTTCAAAATGAAACGTCTAAGCCCAACATGACTTTGTCCCAACTTTTGGGACATGTCGCAACTGAAACGTGTCCGATCATGTCTCAAACTTGGAACTGATTCAAAATAGTCTATCTCAAGTCACATGTTTCATCAGATCGCCAGATCGCCTGTGAAAGAAACAGAAATACACGAATCATTTATTAAATTCAGCTTCCATCAGTTTTTATTCTCTTATCTTCGATGGAAGTCAACTCGGATGTAAACCAACAATAACGATAGGCTACAGACAGGAACATATACAACAGACACTGCAAGCTTGGTCCTCATGCAGGTTAACAATGAATGTGATAATTCCAGACAGATATATGTTCGGTACATCATGATTTCTGATGTGAACCCATTTATCATGGCGTGCAAATTGTTCATGACAATAATGTGCTCATGTTTTGGTGAAATAGATCACAGATTTACACCAAATGGTACTTTCACATTCAGATATTAACCAAAATAATAATTTACTCAAGTTGCCACATCGGTCTGTTGACATGGCACAGCCTAATCCAGCACACAGGAAGCAGCTCTCAACAGGGGTACTATATTGCATACAGATATTGACCATACTTGCTGACTTAGATACATGGATGTCTGTAACTTGAAAATGATACTATCATTCATTCATCTGCTCGCGGTAAATATCTCCGAGTGAGAGTCGTTGAAATTCCATTCCGTTTCGGGAAATGGAATACGGATCGCAGATTGTTATTAAGATAACGGAGTCCTGGACGGACTCGTCTCGAGTTGTCGCAACAGTGGTCACAGTCAGGGAGGAAGGAGGACAATTGTTTCACACGCCAACAATATTCAATATTTTCATAAAGATAAAAAATAATATCCCCTCTCTCCTCTTGGTTTTATCTTCGCATATCCAAGTTGAACACCACACATGTTGCCTTGGCTGAACATATAAACACAATATCTGACCAGAATATAAGTTTGATGATGTCATAGCTCCATAAATATTCCGTGATCCATATTAGGAGGAGTGCAATGTATGACCTCTTTTAAAATTCAATTTTGCTTGACTATTCGAAAGAAATTAACACCAATACAACCACCACTTGCCATATTTGGAAATCTCACAGGCTGACATCAAAGAAAATCCTCGCTGCACTGTGTTGGCAAGCTCCTATCTTGATTGGCTATATGACATTACGTGCGTTTCCTAGTTTTTACCAATTTACTCTATTCAATAGGTCAAGGTAAATGACGAAACAATAGTGTAGTATTTAACTTGAAATGTGAAGATGCCTGCATGGTTTGGTGTCATTTGTGTCATACAATGGCCGAATCCCGCGCGAAGCTGTAATCGTATATAGAGGAATCGTATTGTCCAGAAAATATCCTGATGCACTACACACATTTAAAATACTGGATGCAGCTCTGGTCACACAAAGAGCACAGTTGTTGTTTCTTCCAACGCGAGCCGTTAATGATGCCCCATCAATGTCACTCTTTTTTTATAGCGACACTGCTGTGTATTTTGTTGGTATGAATCATTGGCAAATTTAAAGTGGCGATCATGTGGGGTACCAGAAAAGTGGTGTTTTACCTTTTTCTTCGAGATTTTTTTTTTGGTGGATAAAAGAGTGCATGAGCTATTTTATTTCGCATCAGATAATTCTTCCCTAATGTACTATGTAGTTTACTTCGGGGAACCTGGCACACATAAACAAAATGGAAAATCTGACCGAAAAATCGATCGAAAAGTCATGTTTAGAATATGACGTAACTGCGAAGTGTTTAAGGATTGATTTATTTTTTATTTTTGGAAGCCAGTGCTTCCATGCACCAGACAACATTATCCGTCTTTTATACTGTGTTCCTTGAGACATGTCGCTTTTGCGACTCGGTTGTACGTGTTTCGGCTTTGATGTTTCAAACAGCTATTCGGGTAATAATAGTGAAACGGCAACGCGATTGAAACATGTCACAACCCTCAAATAGCTGTATTCTCACTTCTTTGAGACATGTTTTCATGGGAAAACAGGGTGAAACATGTAGCATTATGAAGCATCTCACATGTTACCCATCTCAAAATGAAACGTTGAACATGTAACCACTTTTTGCAGTGTACGCAAATGGATAAAGAAGTCAAAACGAACAAACCTTGGGCACATTGCTGCTGCACCTAGCAAGCTGGTCTTCAAGGTACTTCGATGGTGAATTCTAGAGCAAGGTTATTGCTAGCATAAGTGCTTATCCTTCCTCCAGCTCGAAGCTGGCATGCAAGAAACAGAAAACATTGTTGGAACTGCCATAACAGAGTTGAATAAGACTGAGATGAGAAAAAGCTGAAAGACGTAAAAAAAGGTTACAAAATGCGCATTGTGACAATGTCTGAGGTGAATTATATATATTATATAATATACAATATTTATTTATCCTCAGAATTACAATATGGTAACGCTAGCTGACAAGAGCTAATGTATCTGAGCTAAACACTAATATAAATCAAAAATAACAGAGAACAAAAATATTTACAGTTGTTATACGCTGTATCAAAAATATAAAAAATTCTGTTATAAGAGGTACATGTTCATGTACAATTCAGTAAGACATCCAGAATTGACCTTTAAGAAGGATAATTGTGCTTGTGTGGGTATGATCTATTTAAAAAAAAGACAGTAAAACGTTGGATAGAACTTTAAAAGCAACAATCAGGACAGTAAAACAGTGTATTTATGCTAAGACCAGATTTTACAGATTACATGCATAAAGTGTGTAAGTCTGCAGACACAAGATAAGAGCAGCATAAAAACATTGCTTATATGCTAAAATCAGCCTTTACAAAATCGGCAGTTACATGTAAAACCGGTCCATGATTTAATGAGTCTTCTAAAATCTTTAATATCTGTAGTTTGTCTAAGATTATTTGGTAATTTGTTCCAAATTTGAGTTCCCAGATGAGTAAAAGAGTGTAAACCAGCATTTACAGTTCTTCTATGCTGACTGGCAATAGTGTTTGTCGTTCTAAGATTATATCCAGTGACTTTGGTATTGAACATCTCATTCATATACAAAGGATTTAGTTTGTTAAAAGATTTAAAAACTTCTACTGCGATTGTTTGTAGTCTGGATAACTCTAAAGTAGGTAGGTTGGCTCTCTTTAGGAGAGATTCATAAGTGGCATTAAAATCAGCAAACACAAACTTGAGAGCTCTATATTGTATTTTTTCCCGTTTCTTAGTGTTAGAAGAGCCACATGAGTGCCATACGGCAGGGCAGTAATTAAAATTTGATAAGATAAACGATTTGTATATTAAAAGTCTTGACTGTTGATCGAGGTTGTGGGCTAGTCTTTTCAGCACATCTAGCTGCTTGCTGGCACTTCTAATTATATTGGATACGTGTTCATTGAAATTCAGTTTGTTGTCCAGCTGATGCGAGATAGAACAGCATCAAAATTGCACACGCAAGGAAACCCGGACAAAATGCCTCCCAAACAATAGATATAGGATGTGAGAGCTCGACATACCGAAAGTATATTGTTACTGCTGTGTTTCAGAATAAATTATGTGTATGGCTTATAGGCAAAGGAATGGATGTAAAGTGCCCGGGTGGGCATGTAGATTTTACTTTGAATCCCAATGTAAATGTACCATGGTCCGAGGTCAGATGGGAGAAGCTGTGAGGACTGATATTGCTATGCTGTGAATGTTAGTAAATATGTCAGAACAGAAGGAAAGGCAAAATCTATCAAGGAAATAAAGGCTGGAATGCAAATCCTCCATCCCAAGCTAGCTGATTCATCTCATTTAAGGAGACCCTAGTCGGTAAAAGGCAAAAGTGCTAAGTTTAGTGAGTATCTGATATGGGGAAGGGCACAAGAAAATAAAAACGAAGCTCCAGCAAGTCAGATGCAGCACGATATTCAAAGCGTTCATTAAACTACACAGTGGTAACATACTGACAAATCAAGGCCTATCTTCCGTTGGAGGCCATACTTCAGTTTTACAGTGGAGACTGCTCCAAATTCCAGACAATCTTTAGTGTGCGGATTCCAATGGTTGGTGGCTGCGATCCATGTTCCTTGCTACCCATAAGATATCTAATCTGAATATGTACAAAAATGAACAACCTCAGGAGATATATACTGAAAATGAAGTCAACTGAAAGTTCCCTGGTGCAACTGAGACTGGATTCAGACACAGAGACTTGTGAAGCCTTCATTGGATCTATCAGTGTATCATTACCTAACAATGTGAATTTCTCCAAAAATCTTCCTGACAGAACAACAATCCACGGCAGGAACAATAAGTTGGAGACATCTATGATAGCCAAAGTTCAAAGCTTGGGGCCTCTCTCGCTCTCTCTCTCTCTCACACACATAAAGCTTTGAAAATTTAAACAAAAAGATGATTGGGTCAGACTACCGAAAAAGCCAGGTCTGTGATGAAAAAGCGAAAACTCGAGCAAACAGGAGCTAAAATAGACCAGCATTTGAAATATAAACAATGCAATCCAAAAGATACTAACTATAAGTAAGGACAATTAGATGATTGGCGGCCGTCCAATTAGACTTTACTGAAGATAGGCTATAACAGCCGTCTAATTACCCAAAATGTCAAATGAAAAAGGTATTCTTTGCGTGTGGAACAAACATCTGTGTGTTTGCATGTGATCCGATTATTATTAACTTCATGTGATTCCAAGCTGATTTGTGGATTTATACATTAATGATTGGAGCATAAATGAGAGCAATCTAGATTTGAACTGAACATAAAATTATGCAATTGAGTCTATGTGCATTTCTTTCCTTCCATTTTTACACCATTGACTCTCAAAAGCTAAAGCTAATTAATAGTCACCAATCCAAATATTTCACTGATATCACATTTATCGAGGAAACAACTAACACTACTCAACAATCACTATCATTTTTACACATGAACGCGAGGAGCCTCAAGAAACATTTCTCAGAAATAACAGGATTCATACATAATCTTAAATACCAATTCTCGGTTTTGGGTTTCTCGGAAAGCTGGTTAAATCCCTCAACTGAGGCACTGTTTGAAATACCTGGGTATACGCCCTTCCCATCCTCTCGAAGCAGGAAAAGAGGAGGCGGACTAATTTTCTACGTCAATGATCATATAAAATCCTGTACAATAAGAGAAGACCTCTCACACCTGGATGAGGACGGTGAATATGAATCTCTCTTCTTGGAATTGGTTTTTGGTGAAATAAATTATCTTGTGGGAATATTCTATCGACCACCTGGCAAAAATGTAAGTAACTTCAATCGATATCTAACTGATATTCTTAGCACGACGGACATTGGAAAAAATAACTGTATCCTGATGGGCGACTTCAACATTGACCTTTTTAAAACCGATCGCCATGTACCCTCTAAGGAATTTCTTGATATCATGAAATCATATTATTTTTTCCCGCAAATTACTAAACCTACTAGAGTTCGATCCCATTCATCAACACTTATAGATAATATATTTATCAACTTCCACGAGGAAAACCTTTTCTCAGGTATCTTTTTAACGGATATTACTGACCATTTTCCAATCTTCCACATTTTGAAATCTGAGTCCAGCTGTGAAATACCAGAACAAAAAATAACTTACCGCAGAATTACACCGGAACAAAAAGACCAATTTACGCGAAGAACGAAAGAGATGGATTGGACCGATATTGATCAAGATTGTGATGATCCAAATATAGCTCTTGATAGATTCCTTACAAAATTTAACGTGATATATAACGATTGCTTTCCATTAGTAACTTGCAAATTATCTAAGAAGAAAATCATTAAACCCTGGATCACATATGGAATTTTGACCTCCGTTCACGAAAAAAATAGATTGTACCGACTATTTCTCGTCTCCCATGATGAACTTATACATGGACAATATAGAACCTACAGAAACAAATTAAATCATACCATTCGCATATCAAAAAAGCAATATTTCGAACAAAAATTTAATGAATCTAACCAGGATATCAAAGTAACGTGGAAAACACTGAATCATCTCCTGAATCGAAAGAAATCCACAAAAACATCGAAATATTTTAACGTAAACGGCGAGGAAATAACTGACAACCAGACTATTGCAACCAAATTTAACGAGTATTTCAGTACCGTCGCTTCAAATCTTGATTCCCAAATTCCTAACACAGGGTCAAACTTCAATGACTACCTTGGCCCCCTGTTATGGATAATTTTCAATTTTCAGTTGTAACCCCAGAAGATGTTCAGCAAACTATAATGAATCTGAAGTCGGCCTCACCTGGTTTGGATGGTATTCGGATGTCCTTAGTTAAACTGGTTTCCAACTTTATTTCCAAGCCCCTGTCTTCTGTTATGAACCTATCTTTTACCTCTGGAATAGTCCCGGATTTGTATAAATGTGCCAAGGTAACACCGATATTTAAATCGGATGACCCCACTGCTTTTTCTAACTATAGACCAATATCTATCTTGCCTTGCTTCAGTAAAATACTAGAGAAACTTGCCGCTACTAAGATGATTGACTTCCTGGCAGCAAATGGAGTTATCTCCAGTGACCAGTATGGATTTCGAGCAAACCACTCCACATCTTTAGCTTCATGTTCTTTATTTGATACACTTGTTTCTGCTAAAGAATCCAAACAGTACAGTATAGTCTCATTTTTAGACCTATCCAAGGCGTTTGACACCGTCAATCACGAAATCTTACTTTCCAAGTTAGAACACCATGGTTTTCGAGGCTTGTCGAATAATTGGTTTCGCAGTTATCTGACTGATCGACTACAAACCGTGGTATTCAATGACACCCATTCTAACCCTATGCCCGTTGCCTGTGGGGTACCCCAAGGGTCAATTCTTGGACCAATTCTCTTCCTCCTTTATATAAATGACATTAGCACTGCCACTAATATGCTCAAAATTATTCTCTTTGCCGATGATACCAGTGTTGTGTTTTCCTCTGAAGACATTTCTGAAGTCATCAACATTATGTCACAGGAACTAGAGAAGCTAGACAACTGGTTCTGTTGTAATCGTTTATCCCTCAATATTAAGAAAACTAAATATATGCTAGTCAGACCCAACAGTAATAACCGAACAATTAACACACCACACCTTCTTATATCAGGAACAGAAATAGAACTTGTTCACCAGTTCAAATTTTTAGGTGTTTTATTCAATGACCAATTGAACTGGAAATCACATATAAATTACATCTGTAATAAAGTATCAAGAAATATAGGTATTATCAACTACATCAAAAACTCGATAAACAAGAAAACATTATACATACTATACTATTCATTGATATTTCCTTACCTGTCCTACTGTAATATACTCTGGGGAAATACCTATGTCACTCACCTCCAACCATTGCTTTTACTTCAGAAACGTGCCTTAAGGGTGATAACTTTATCAAAAAAACTTGATCACACAGACCCATTATTTAAAAATTTAAAAGTGTTACAATTACACAAATTAAATCTTTACTCCTGTCTTCTAATCACCCATAAATGTATTCATCATCCTGAATTGCTACCAGAAAGCTTCCAGGATTATTTTATTAAACAATCAGATGTTCATCGCTACCAAACACGAGGACAACAATGTAATCTATACAGACCTTTTTATAGATCTAATTTGTCATTTTATACACTTAAAACTACTGGACCTCGGGAGTGGAACAAACTATCTCCTCCATTCAAAACAATAAAATCAATATCATTATTCAAATCTAAACTGAAAACATACCTGATTGAAAACTGATCTACATCACAATCTGTGCCCGGATAATTATGTGTACATAGAACTTTTTTGTGTATTCTTCTGTTCCTTATTTCGCCGATGAATGCTTATTATTTTCATATTTGCTTTACTCCACGCAGGGATAGAACAAGCCCCAAGGGGTTTTAATCCCGCCAATTTAGAAATCTGGCTAAATTATTCACATTATGGCTCCCCCTACCAAACTTTCTGCGCTATCTCCGGAACGACGAAAAATGGAGTGCTGAAACTCCGGAACTTTATAGTTTATCTTAGTGGGGTCATTTTGAGCCCATTTGCATAACCCCCTGAGCAGAGGATCATGGGTAAATTCAAGATGGCGGCCACGTGAGGTACCAGAAAAGTGATGTTTTTATCATATTTTTTTCAAAATTTCTGCTTTTCCGCGATGAAAATTGGGCAAAAACTATTTTATTTCACATCACAATAATATTTACTAATTTATCATGCAGTTTTTGCGGAGAAATTGCATAAATAAAAAATTCGGAAAATCCGACCGAAAAATCGACCAAAAAATGCCGTTTTTGAAAATGACGTCACTGTGACGTTATCAAAGCGGCCATCTTGGAGTTTTTTTACATTTTCTGGTAGAGCTTAACCCAAGGGTATAGTGTGGTAAGTTTCAGCCCCCTAGCTCAAGGGATAAGAAAAATAATTATAGGGGGGGGGGGGGCCATTTCGGCGCCCCGCCCCCCAGGCCTGGACAGGTCCCAAAAAGCCCAGGGCAGATAGGGTTAATGAACTTAGACGGTCAATAAGGTCCTGATGAGGGATTGTAGTATAGAGAGTCGAGAAATCCCATGTGGATACATGTCTGTACGGTATGTGACCTTTAGCATCAAGTTCTTCCGTAAGACATTTTGAGTTTTTCAATATCCACATACATTCAACGCCAGAGTTCTTAGAAATGGTGGCGCAATACCTTTCCAAAATGCTTTTACCTCCTGAAGGGCCCTCGTCAATAGGGTTGAAAGAAGCTTGATGGTGCAGCTTCTAGAACCAGCTATGAATCTAGCTTTGTATGGTGATTTATGCATTTTGGGAGTCCAGTATATTTTTGGTATGTCGTTATGATTGGTTGGAAGACAAATACCTCTTTCCCTGAGAAACTTTTTGTGATTGTTAAATAAATCTTCCAGAGTATATGCAGTTTGGGAGTAAGTAGACGTATTTGATGAAGATATGTCTACACTCAATCCTTTAACCAGCACCTGGTAATAGTAATATTTACATATGAATATTATATTATTCGGAGCTTTGTCTGCTGGGACCATGACGAATTTACTCTGGAGATTTGCTAGAACTTCTTGCGAATTGAGGTTTCTCAGTACTTGTTTTGCTTGGGGAAGAGTACTTCTGTCAATATGGCGGATTGTTTCAACGACCTTGCTCTTGGTGAGGTCCAGCCAATCAGCGAGTACTGTAGGTTCAACTTTTTCTCGCTTAGACCAATCAATAACGTACTGTTCCAACAATAATTCTTTCAAGCTGTGTTGATTGGTTCCACTCGTAGTTCGCATTGTCAATTTGGCCCGAGCACTGACAAACCAGCAATTTTGTCACATAAGTGACTGAAGAATACAAGAGATATCACCCCTCAATATTATTAAGATTAGATTTCACCCACATTCGGCAATTATTTTAATGTTTAATAATTGACAATTTATTTAAATTAATAATTTAATAACATAAATTTGGAATCACTTCAGTATTTCTCTGTTCTTCATGAGTGACCAGGAGAAAATTGGGCTGACAAAGTCAAAACTATAACCACAGTAAGGATGATTTGATGGGCTCCGATCAAATATGAAAATCAGTCCTGACAGATATGGGTCCATCAGTCTTTTCGCCACTTGATATGTATTATTCTAACATGCTCCACATTATAACCGTGCGCTGATTTGTCCAGACCTCAAAACATATAGAGAGTATCACACGATAATCTTCATTTGTTTTGCTGTGGTCTCTTTCATTCACGTGCCGAACTGGTGACGTCTCATTCTTGTGACGTAGTGCTACAAAGCTGAACGTCGATTGGTTCGTTCATTGCGCAGTGGGCGGAGTTCACACAGCTGCATCTCGTGAACGGACAGCACCCGCACGCATGGCCTGCAAATCGGTCACGAAATTCTCCCATCAACACGGGATAAGTTTGCAGAAAATTTGCCATTCCGTTTACGAAACTAGGAAATATTTATCATTGTGCATGTTAGAGTGGAGTTAATGATCTTCTTAGTGAATATTATCGTTTAATAATTTATCGATGTTTAGTTTTAGAGCTCATAAAAAAACTAAACATCGAAAAATTATTACACGATAATATTCACTAAGGCGGTCGTTAACTCCTAAACATAAAAAAAATCACCAAACATTTACAAGCCTTTCGATGCATAAATCCCCTTGACATGAAAATATTCACCCTGTGATACATCAACTCTAAAAGTCTTGAGTGAGGTTCACCATGGAAATTTCAGCTTGTCACAATTGGCAATTGACCAATGATACCGGACGTCTTTCAACCTGTAACCAGAGTGCCCTCTCTCATCTACCTGATCATGTTTCTTCCACCAGTATGTACAGTCTGAAGCAGCATATGCAATTTGAAGTATCAGATTTCTCAAAAATGCTGAAAACTCAAGCTTATAAACTCCCCAAAGATGTTCTGTCTAACAAAGTAGTCCGACGCGGAAGTGGTTAACTCCGATCCCATGCAATGCGTCACAATGATACTCAAGTAAATTCACAGCCCACGCTACTTGAACAAATTGACACACAACGTAGCCTAGCATGAAAATCATCGTGAACGCAAAAATAACAACAGAAGGCATTTCAATGAAACGCACTTTCATCTGAACTGCGCTGTTCCAAAATTAACCAGGTGAGTAGTATAGAAAGCGTAAATTCCTTATCATTTATGCAAATGAGATGACGTCATCGATGACGTCACAGAGCTCTCGTCCAATCAGAAGCCATCAAAGGTCATTTCCGGGTCAAAGGTCACACCCGGGTTCAAAGGTCAAAGGTTACTTCCGGTCACGTTACATGTATTCTTCCGCGGTGAGACGGTCAGAAAGTAGTCCGGCGGTGATGCGGTCCGGATAGAAAAAGTAGTCCCAGGGCCATACGCGGCTTTTCGCGTCACTATGACGTCACATCCGGGAATATAATGTCCGGTCACGTGACCGGAACCGGAAGTGACGTCACGAGACATGTGGCGCCCCCTGGCGGCCATCTGCGGAGAAATAGGCCACAATTTCCCCTTTTACAATAGCGGATATTAATAATGGTGCAACAAAAAAGGGACGGGTGGCGCCCCTGGCGGCCATCTTTGGCGGAAATAGGTCAATAAGGGTCCACATCGCCTTTTACAAAGCGGATCTTAATAACGGTGCACAGGGGTGACTTCCGGGTCACCTGACAGCCCGGAGTTATCTCCCCCTAGTTTTTTGTCTCCATGAGGAGGAGGAAGAAGAGGAGTGAGGAGGGGGAGGAGTGAGGAGGAAGAGGAGTGAGGAAGAGGAGGAGTGAGGAGGAGGAGTGAGGAGGAGGAGGAGGAGGAGTGAGGAGGAGGAGTGAGGAGTGAGGAGGAGGAGGAGGAGTAGGAGGAGGAATAAGGAGGAGGAGAAGGAGGAGGAGGAGGAGGAGGAGTAAGGAGGAGGAATAAGGAGGAGGAGGAGGAATGAGGAGGAGGAGGAAGAGGAATGAACTTCAGTGAGTTGTCATATAAGGTCGGTTGTACACCATTAGCCTCAGTCTGTATCCACCCTCTGACCGGGTACCATGTCGTGTACATGTCCGTTCTGTCAGAGAACCTTCTCTCGTCGCGACAATATGCTCAGACACATTCAATGCAAACACAACCAAGAGACACCACCGACGCCCGCTATAGGTCTACCAAGGGCAGTAGAGCATTCCCATACGATGACGGTGAGCGGCCCTACGGCCTGTGGAAAGACGTCCTGGGTGATGAAGTTCTTAGAGGAAGGGCCCATCCGTTATACACGCGTTGTATGGTGTTATAGCCAGTGGCAGCCCGCCTACGAAACTACGCGATTACAGAATGTGAGTTTCGTCCCAGGAATTTCTCACGACATAGACGAATCGTATTACTTCGATTCCGAGCAGACCAACGTGGTAGTGCTCGATGATCTGATGAGTGCGGCCAAGGACAATTCGAAAATTGCCGACATATTCACCAAAGAGCCCCATCATCGCAATCTATCCGTCATCTATTTGACTCAGAATCTCTTTCCTCAAAGGAAGGCGTCCAGAGATATTGCCTTGAACTGCCAATACTTTGTGTTGTTCTCCAACCCCATCGACAGAGCACAAATCCGTGTGTTTGGTAGTCGAATTTTTCCTCAGAACATCGACCATTTTATGCAGGCGTTTCAAGAAGCGACAAGTCGTCCGTACGGCTACCTGTTCGTAGATTTAAAAGCCCATACCCCGGAAGATCGCCGGCTGACGACTCACCTGTTACCCGGTGAGGCATCACCGCAGCCCCTACATCATCCACCTAGTCCACATCTGACAGAGCAGCAACCCGCCCCCGTACATCAGGTGCCCTTCATACCATCAGTCCCGGAATATCACCCAACCGCGAAGGACCAACCCGAGGTTGAAGAACATAATGTGAACTCGAGGCTATGGAAGGATTTGTTCAAAGAAAGTATGGATGCCGAGCTGGGCGAGATGTTGGAGGCCACAGGAAACAAGTTTCACCGCAAAGAGTATTCGAAAGAGGAAGCCACAATGTTAGCCCATAATACTTTGGCACCCAGACTACGACGGGTTTTATGTCAGCAGTATGCCCACCTCCTGATCCATATAAACTTGTTGGGCAAGGACCCGATCCATATGGAAATCGAAAGAACAGCGTCGATGTTGAAAACCTCGGGCATGAACTGGAAAGCGGCGCATGTCACAGCAATAGGACAAAAGAAACATTTGTTCGAACGCATCATTAAGATCAAAAGCGTCCCACCATAAATAGACCACACGGCACTCGTCCCCTCATTTCACCATGAGCACTGCAGAGGCCAAGTTGTTTGAACCCGACAACGACGATCTTCTAACCGAAGCGTTACGTCAAGCCAATGCCGATGCTATTATTGATACAGCGCAAGGTGGGATCAACGACCAGCGCATGCGTTCTCATCTTACCACGCTAATAAATGATATCCAATGGGTGACACGCGTATGTCTTCTGCTGCATAAGAAACAGATAATAGCCAACACAAGTATCCGTGTCCAGAATCTGCTGACCCTGCATGAGGCATTTCAAACCTTTATGGAGACCCAGCTGGAGACGGGAAATGATCTTCTTCAACCTCCAACATCAACGTGTAGTTGACAATACATAACGCGTTGAGATAGGTACGGAGACGGGCGTTGAAACGGGCGGTAAGGCATTGAGACGGGCGTTGACGGGCGTCACTGCATTTCGATGGATTAGTGTCTAGAAAATTACAGGTTCTGAGCTAATTCACCAGGGCGTTGAAGCGTTGAGCTAAGCGTTGACGGGCGTCTATAAAAGCACGCGTATTCCCAAAACACGCACAGTCGACGTTCAACCGTCAACATGGCTTATACTTGCTCTGAGTGCGAACGCACGTTCACCAGACATTATGATATGATGCGACACCAGAAGAATATGCATGGGATTGAAAACACGGAGGAGTCCGTTGAGGCTGATGCTGATACAGAGATTGATGAGAATGTATTGACTGATACAGGGAGCTTGACCTCAGATAGTCAGCCTACATCCCAAGAAAGTGAGGGAGAACCTACCTTCTGGGATCGTATTGTGGATGAAGCTATTCGTAGTTATGCTGCGGTAATCGAGGACGGCGGACAGGATAACTTACAACAGGCGTACACCGAAATGCGCCCCTGCATCAGGAAAACAGCCATGGCGATCTATAAACGATATAGCCTGCTGCCGCTTGAAATGAAAGGTGACCCCACGCACAGGTCCATCATGAAGACCAAGCGTCACTTGGAAGAGGATATGGGGTTACCAACCACCGAGGCACTAGAAAATGCGATCAGAATGCGCAAACAACTGTTTCAAGACATGCTGCCCGACGAATATCCAGGCCTGCCCGAGGAGGACTAGAACAAAAAGATGGAACTTTCTGAAACGGCGACTTCTGATTGGACAGCCGAGAATACATGTAACGGGTCAGAACGAATATGACAGCGCCAAAGGACGGCCTCTGATTGAAAAGAGCATACTTGTAAACATACCCAACGCGTTTCCTCCAGCGTGGGTATGATGTAACATTGGGGAAAATAAACTATTTGAAAAGTTGTTGTTGTTGTTGTTGTTGTTTTCCTCTCATCCGTCATCCTTGTTGCAGCGGGCGTTCATTTGGAACAGGAATGGTCTGGACCCAAAAACATTACATGATTGCTCATCGGTTAGGTGTAAAGTCCGTGTTTCGCTTTTTTCGGGTCAAATCCTAATTTTATATGCACCCACCCATGACTTGATCGCCCTAGAGGAGCGCTTGACAATGATAGCTCACTCGACCGAATCAGACCATCAGGGGCACACCTAGACCCCAAAACGTCTATGTCCATACTCTTTGTCTACTGCGCATGCGCAGAATGTTGAAAACAAACAACACACCCCTCCCGTCGGATGCTCCTTCACGACTGCTTTACATCGATACCTCATACGACACCATAGGCCCACTAGGGGCTCGCCTCGACCTCAAAACGGCTATTTCCATAATACGGCCTGTCTGCGCATGCGCAGAATATTGAAAATAAACAACACACTAGTCAAGTCGGATGCTCCTCCACGAGAGCTTCAAAATAAGATCGCATACGACACCATCGGACCACTAGTGATCCACCTAGACCCCAAAATGTCCACCCAGTATGTACCTATGCACTGAACCCGTATGGATCTATATACCGGGTACAAAAGCAAAATTTCATAGCTTTTCCCATCGTATTTTTCCTGGTGAGACGAAGAACCCCCCAGCCCATAGTAAAATCCACAAAAAATGACCACCCCCCTAATACAGGCAAAATAGATGGAAATGTGCGAATCAGGGGACATCACTTTCGCCTACAAGAGGGTTGGCCTAGTCCGAGTTGTCTCCCTTGCGTCAGAGTGTGTAGATGGGGCTACGATTTGAATTGAGCCAGGATCCGGGGAAATTGGCCGTGGGACGCCATTTTTCTTACACAAACAGACCTGCACGGATGATTTTCACCCTTTTGCAAGTGATTGTACCATACAAAATTATATCAAACTTTCGGGTGGGTGTATATATCTAATTCATTCATACCACGGAAGACCACATGTTGGTTCCCGATGACGTCATGCTCTGTCGGTCAGCATACGTTTGACGAACGTTGTGTGACCGCCAATTTTTCTTTGTTTGTGCAAACTGGACAATAAACGCTCGACACTGGGGTCGCACGAATGCTAGAAGGGTCGTCATAATAACATGGTACAACACCTATAGATTATGTTTATTGGTCCCCACGGGTTCAGATATTTTTTTTTTATGTAAAATGCCTACTCTGTGGAGAGGGTTCCCCATGTTTTTTGATGAAATACGATTTGTACGCCACTTGACCATAAAAATAAAATCTTTTCTTCCCCGCCCCAGTTTCATCGAACATATACGTTTATGGGCTCAAAACATTTTTTTAAAACTATACATTTTTTTTTTAATTAACAAAACTATACATTTTTTTTTAAATGAGACCGCTCACAGAATGTAAACAATCAGGGTCGTAGCCAGGATTTACTCAGGGGGTTCGCTGTATGGGGAAAAAGGCAAATAGGGGGTTCGCTTCAGTTTGAAAAGGGCATTTATATGAGAAAAATATATAATATTTCCGAAAGGGGGTTTCCCCGAACCTAAAATAACCCCACTTGGCTACGGGCCATAGCCCAGTCGGTACGTTTGGTGTACGTCGCTAAAGGTCATCGCGTACGTTGGCATGACACCGATTTTGCGCAACTGTGATTGGAGGCTGAAAAATACGTTGGTCGATCGCCGGGGGTTTTCCCCGAGCGTGGGCGGGTATTTTTCTATAAAAAGGGACAGTTTTCGAGATCTGTATCCATTTTCTCAAAGTCTAATGGAAGCTATGTTAAGCCGAGCAATGAATCCAGACTATTCTAAGCCTACGGTATACAAGGACAATCATCACCCTGAATATACGGCCGCTGTCGATGCGGTTCTTCGTGATCTTACAGCAACACCACCATCAATAACCAGACCGGAGACTCCCACCGACACAACCATCCCTACCACCAGACCCCAACAATCTGACGCTAGAAATGTTATTGATGGGGAAACGGAACCATCAGTAATGGCTAGGGAAGCTGATTTGCACGAGCCAAGAAACGGCCAGGAGAACGAACTGCCTATGGGAAATATGCTATATTTTTCCATTATTGACGAAGTGATGAAGGCCGCTAAGCGCCACTGGCAACTTTCACCGAATGTGACCTTGACAATCGGTAACAATCAACGGATCATATTCACCACAGCCCCTAGAGGGAAGAGACCTGCCAGGCGCATTGACTTGTCACCTACCGCCTGGCACCAACTGTGTTTCGCTGTCCAAGAAGTGGAATCATTCATCGAAAACTCAGGTACAGAAGAGAGACGTATATACATACACGAATCCGTCTTTGTCAGCTATACGCTGTACAAAGATCAGCCCTTACTGCACATCAGGTGCTGGCAATATGATACGGAGACCGACATGTGGCGTCCATCGAACACTGGCGCCGCTCTACACCTAACAGCATGGCGTAAACTGCAAACTATCGCCCCAGAAGTTTCGCACGTCTTAACACTGGATATAGCGGACTATCTATTCCAAGTGTACAAAACCGCTTACCTACCTAAATTAAGCCAGGAAATCGGCAGACTCAACGCCTGCATGGGATGCACAACACATGCGGCATACCTGCATACGCCCTGTACCAACGACCACCTGGATTAAGGCCTTACAGAATGTACAAGAGGTACATGTTGAGCAGACCTTTCGCCTCCGTGTGCATGAGGATATCCCGGAAAGTGACATCAAAAACTTTTTGGATACCAAAGCTAGCCGATATCGGGATGATGCTCATTTTCAACTGGAGCTACGTAACTATATCAATTTAAATATGTAAGCTGCATTTTCAGCTGGAGCTACGTAACTATATCAATTTAAATATCTAAGCGACATTTTAACACGTTGCTTGAATTAAACTCATACCCCTCATATTGAAAACGGTGAGTCACTCTTGAATATATTGTGTAAGATAATTCATACTTTAATACTACAGTTAAAATATTATTTATATATTTGACCCCGTTGAGTCACGCTTGTATATATTGTGTAAGAGAATTGAAACTTGATTATTACAGTTAATAATATTATTTATATAATTGACCCGTCATGTTGAAAAGGGTTATTTGCAGTTAATATGATATCCCGTATTATTGTCATCAGAATAAAAAAAAAAAAATCATCTTATCGCGGGACGCCTTCACGTACTTCTACCCCAAGCGCAAAGTGCTCTCCGATGGTGTGACTACAACGTAGCTGGACAGTTAGAGTGATAAATATGAACTTACACTGCGAATATTCCACTGGACTTTCTAATGTTTATAATAAGAGGAACTAACTGTTGTATATATGTTCTATAAACGCTAAAGCTGACACTGCGGATATTCCACCGGACTTGAAATGTTATAATAAGAGGAATAACTGTTGTATATATGTTGTGTTCTCTGTTATAAAATGTGTTGTTTCATACAACATTGTGAGTTTGGGTTCTTTTGTATACCGTAGTTAACCACAAAGAGCTGATTGGGTCGTATTGACCTTGATGACTGGTATATATGGTCCAGGTCCCCTCGTTGCCCCTGGTGACAAAAAACTAGGGGGGAGATAACTCCGGGCTGTCGGGTGACCCGGAAGTCACCCCTGTGCACCGTTATCAAGATCCGCTTTGTAAAGGCGATGTGGACCCTTATTGATCCATTTCCGCCAGGGGGCCCCACCCGTCACTTTTTTGTTGCAGTATTATTAATATCCGCTATTGTAAAAGGGAAATTGTGGCCTATTTCTCCGCAGATGGCCGCCAGGGGGCGCCACATGTCTCGTGACGTCACTTCCGGTTCCGATCACGTGACCGGACATTATATTCCCAGATGTGACGTCATAGTGACGCGAAAAACCGCGTATGGCCTTGGGACTACTTTTTCTATAAGCCGACCGCATCACCGCCGGACTACTTTCTGGCCGCCTCACCGCCAGACCGCGGAAGAATACATGTCACGTGACCGGAAGTAACCTTTGACCTTTGACATTTGACCCGGATGTGACCTTTGACGGCTTCTGATTGGACGAGAGCTCTGTGACGTCATCGATGACGTAATCTCATTTGCATAAATGCTAAGGAATTTACGCTTTCTATACTACTCAGGTGAGCTGTATGCATATATAGTCCAGTCAACATGTGACATATAGTGCGTCTTTCATAAAGTTGAGAATATCTTATCGCTCAAATTCATTGCCGGCATATGGTAGGATTCTGCTGGTGGATTGTTAGTCCCCGAGGCCCGCCCTCTGTACATGTCATTCAACAAATATATGTAGTTTATTGTTTTGGAGAGAAAATTAAGCCGTACGACGTCGGGCAATATAGGTTAGTTTCTCTGGGTATTCTTGCATTTACCAGGTTTATCCCTTGTTGAGGCTAATCTGTCATCACAGCTCTCGAGCTAACCTATCTAATTCCACTTAAGCCGATGCTAATGGCCGTGTGGATACTCCATAGTCTCCGCATAAACATCTGCAAAAACAGCGCGGCAGAGATACTAAGGCTATCACTTACAAGCGTCTGGCCCGTCATTCATAATTCAGCCGTCGTCCATTAGAGAATATCCGCGTCCATAATTCAAATATGTTCGAGAATCCACCGTATTCTCGGGTCTGAATGTGAGGTGCCGAAGGAAGCTTTCCTGTGGAGATTTTAGTCGCCAGACGTCGTCATTTTTCCCCACCTCTTGCATATCGCTCTAATTTGAGATGGAGAAACATCGAACTCTGAGAAGTACATTTATTCTACAGAGGGAACCCTGTTTTTAAAAACGGTCACCAGGTGTCCACAGTAGCATATGAAATCATGCATAATATCTTCAGCCTGTGAACATGTTTTCAGAATATCGATGAAAATTTGTCTTAACAATACACGAATTTTATGAGATGCCCGGGAAGATGAATATAATGGTTTCGGAGTGGAGAATTACTCCTATCGTTAAGGAAACGCTGATGAATGTATCATTAACCATATCTTGCCTGAAGGGGGCACTTTCCTTTTATCCTATCTCCGAAACGATAAACAATTGAGAGCTGATATTGGGGTCATTTTGAGCCCATTTGCACGACCCCCGAGCAGAGGATCAAGGGTAAATTCAAAATAGCGGTCATCTGGGGTATCAGAGAAGTGATGTTTTCGTCAGATTTCCTTCAAAATTTGTGCTTTCCTGCAAGGAAAAGTGGGTAAAACCTATTTTATTTCATATCAGAATTTTCTTTACTAATTTATCCTGAAGCTCTTGGGAAGAAAACGCCTAAATAAACAGATCGAAAATCGGCAACCCCCCCCTACAGTACACCCCAAATTGCCCAGGCCGATAGGGTTAAGGGCTCAGTTAGCGTTATTTTTGTAACATCTCTGCGTAAATTATAACGAACGAAGTTCGGCACCGCGAAGCGGTCCCGAACGGAGTTCGTTTAATAGGTAACATACATGCATTACGTGAGACAAAATACAGATACAGAACCTAATCACAAACCCAGTGTAAATCCATGTAAAGACAGACAATCACGGAAGTCTATCAGGTTCAGATTTCATCGTTTGCGTGGGCGTTTTTTGCGGGGGCTGCCATATTGGATTTGTGGCAGTGTGGGTAAATTAATAGCTAAAATTAGAACAGTATCGGAAATTAATCTAAGGATATTTGCTATAGATTTGAAAAAAAAGAAAGAAGATAGATATGTTAATAAATTCAAGGATGAATTCCCTTCCGATTCCCTTCCGACTGATAGAATATTTGGCGAAAACGCCCGAGTGTCGTCTGCACTTCCCGCACGCAAATGTTTGCAGAGTGCGGCCAGACCTCGTTTTTCGCGAAAATGGCACTTTACATCAGTGCAGAAATTTCATAAAATTTAGTTCTACGGCAAGAAAAAGCTGTATAACGTGTCCATCTATAACAAGCTTATTTATTAGGCTTTGAAGATTTGATGTTTCGTAAAGAGTTAATCGGTTGTTCATTAAAAAAATAAGCATTTGCCACGAAGTGTGCTTACGCCGTAGCAAAATCAAGGCATTCAAGTTCTTTCGCTGACGTCCGTGTGATAAATTAGGTCATCCAAAGTTGGCAAAAAGGATTTTGATTATAACAGGCAAGATTAAGTTTCAAGTAAACGGTGACACTGCGATTGTCTGAACCGGCAGATCTCGTCCATTCACTTCAGATTATGGCCTAGATCTCAACAACCAAGTTGCGAGTGTAAAGTTCATAAGACAAACACATTCATCAAGCTATAGTTTATTGCAGATTTTATTGTGTTTTGATCCGTACACTTCTGAGATGTCAATTCATGAATAGCTTTGAAGTCCAACAGCAAAATTTTACCAAGAGCTCAAACAACTGATAAAACGAAATTTTAGAAAGTCAGATTCCTCATATTTACACACCATTAACTTATATCCGTGGATTGTTCATAGCGGTGCAAAGACATTTTCCCCAATGGACATCAATTTCTCCCTGGACATTTTCCGATATTTCCTCCTGTGTTTCCTCCTGTGGACATGCATTTCCCCCTGCCTATATATTTTTGTTTTATGACTTCGTACAAATGTTTTAACAAAATTGAAATATTGACAAAAACAAATTTGGGGCATTTCTCTATTATTATTCATTATTTTCTATAATTCGGCATGATAAAACAATAGCTACCGGCATTATACATACTACGGTACGTTAACAACTATTACGTAGTCATAAAAAATAAATATTTTGATCCATACAATAGAATAGAATAGATGTTTATTTGCTAATTAGCACCTACATGAATGAAAAAGGCATCTACATGAGGCGAACAATCAATAACGTAACATACATATGACATATGTTTATGCTATGTTTATTAAAAGCTACGACATTGATATTCTGTTTGATACAATGACGTTACTGCAGGGGATTTCTCTCACCTGAAGAGCCTAATTTTAACACAGAATTAAGTGAAAGAAATTCTAAAAAGAATGGTCCAGTTCTAATTTCAATACTTTTTTGAACAGAACCTTTCACTTCATCAAGTTGTAGGAATTCATCTCAAATCTCCTGTTGTGCGGGTGGCGACGGCGCTGTAATTGACAGAACAGCAAATCTTGTTTGGAGCCTCTGTTACCGCCATTGTATTCTAAGAGAATTGATACATAGTAAATATTTATGTTATTATATCATTCAGTCAGGTTCCAGACAGAACCTTGAAAATAACAAACTGAACAATAGCTTCTAACTAAGAAAGTAATTATTTAATTAATTAATTAAGTAACAAACATGCCGATTGAACTAATTATTTGAATTTTAAAAACAATGTGAATATTCCTACGAAGTAGGCTACAGATCGCAAATTGTCCGGTAATGAGTGAGTGAGTCAGTCCATCCGAATCCTTTCGTCGGCAAAATAAGGAGAACCATTGACATTAGAACCATGATTTTTGTCATGAACGTGCATTAGGGCATTGTTACCAGCAAGTTCTGAGCTGACCGAATTCTGATGAAAATTTGATTTTTAGTTATTTTTTTTATTATTTATTGATAGCTCAGCGACTGCACTGTCATGTCCATTGGGAACCATTGGCTGTATGTTTCACTGTATACATTGTATATAACACAGTACAAAACGTGATGGGATAATGAAATAGGAAATGATAATTTTCCATCATTTGTTAGTGCATTTATCTTCACTGCTATTACCAACATTACCATTACATTCTTAATACACAGAAGTAAGTATATCGTTATAGATAGTAACTGTGGTCTTTAACGTGTATCCTATTTCACATCCAAACATGTCATCACCGACCAAATCAGGCTTCAAATTTAGGTCATATTGCCACTGCTGGTGAAATATCCTACATCAACCAATTAAGTCAGACTGTGCAATAACCCAGCAGAACAAAGATAGATGTGGTATCCTTCAGATTAGCCTGTGAGCGACAATGATAAAAGTTTACTGAGGATGAAACAAAGCCATCCTGCAAGCCACCCAAGGAATTTACCAGCTTGTGTTGGGAAATTTTGTTGGTATCATGTAAGTTGTTTAGTAGTTTACTCATTCAAATCTCCATACCATATTTTCTGTTATTCAACAGACAAATTTCTTTACTGGTTTTAATTGTTTAAGTTTTACTGGGTTTCAACCGCTACAGATAGTAACATAGTACTGATACTGTAGAAAAGTATCACACTGGGATATAATTTAAACAAAAACATTACATGTGTAATTATGTCTAAATTTTTCTTGTCATTTCAAATTTTGATTCCTTGATTAAGGGATACAGAATCACTGGCACGGAGTGTGTTGGTGTGTCACAGAATCACTGCCACAGAGTGTGTTGGTGTGTCACAGATTCACATCAGCACTGGTAAACTATTCATTCAATCCCATCACTTTTAATCTTCAACAAAATATTCAATATTGTTTTAATCGAAAATTTCTGGTGATTTTTGATGAAAATCTCTGGTGATTCTGACTTGGGCTGCATGTGCCCATCTTAATATAGGCAGGATTTCAACTTGGGGCTGGGGGGGGGGGGGGATTGCCAAGAGCTCAGTGCCTGTCCTAATGCCTACCTTACTTCGTAGGTCCTGTGACGCATAGTCACACTGCCATGTTATCATATTCTTCACAAAATATCACCCAGTAATGTCTGTTTTGTCTTCAATGAAACCATAGGGTATTGCACAGGTGTTTGGCAAGTTAATTAGCTTGGGGGTGTCTAATCTATTGTTGACGATACTCCCCAGCCAATTAACTTTCCAAACACCTGTGGGGTATTGGAAGTAGTAAAAACATGAATTATGCATGTCAAAATAGTGCCCTGTTGAAGAAAAAGTAATTCATGGCAAAACCCAAGATAACTATTACAATATTTTACTAAATCATACAAATCTTGTTAACGGTATCTTAAAATATTTCAGTGTGTTACACATTTGTAGTTATAGTACAAAAAAGGAAGGAGGGGGCAGGGGGGAGTGGGGAATGTCAACAGAGGGAAATGTTTGAAGGAGGAAATATCTAGGGAAATGTCTACAGGGGTAAATGTCGTCAGGGTGGAATGTCCTGGCTTCATCAGCACCATTATGTCTTGTTTTTCATTTGTTTACAATAATTTGATTATATATAACTATTGTATAAACATCGCAATATTTCTGTCCATTATAGTAATATCTCTCTTCGAATCGTTTGGCATTCTTAATTTTCATTCAAGGATAAAATTAAAATAATTCTATCAGTTTAATTAATTAAATTAATTTATAATGAAGAAGCATCCCAATATTTTGTGATTTATATATTCGATCAACATACTTTATCCCAGATCCGATCCAGAGTGTCAATTCTGATCGAATGTATTTGATTATACTGAAAATAATTCATATTTTCGGGACCTTGAAATGTGTGAAACATATTGGCAGTCTGCTATGTCAGATAAAGAACAATACGGTTCCCGATTGATCAAATATTCAACTCATCATCCACAACCACAGCAATTCGGGAACTTTTGGGTTGCCAGTATTTCATCAGAAATCACCAAACCACAAACGATCAGGAAAATGAAAAGAACTCGCACTAGGCTGCGCCTATGTATATAATTTTCAATTTCCCTTCTAAGCTTCCGTAATATAACATTGACTATATAGACCTATTCCTACGAAGTAGGCTACAGATCGCAAATTGTCCGGTAATGAGTGAGTCAGTCAGTTCATCCGAATCCTTTCGTCGGCAAAATAAGGAGAACCGTTGACATTATAACCTTGATTTTTGGCATGAACGAACATTAGGGCATTGTTACCAGCTAGTTCTGATCTGAAATAATTCTGATTAAAATTAGATTTATAATTAACACTTCAGTATATTGTTATAGATCATACGGAGAAAAGTCCGATCATTTAAGCGAGGGAAACATGACACCATGGAATTTGGGAACAGCCCTGGCATGCCTGGTGCTCTCTCGCTGTTGGATTCAACCGCAAGATCTGAGGACAGCGACCTCAATACAGCTGAGCGAACTATTTATAGACGGAGGCTGGTGAAACCCAGTATTAATGTGTTTAACTCCGGGTCTATTCGACTGCTTGATGTACCAGGGCCGGATCACTAAATGACCAGAACATTCACCAATATACTTTCATTTTTTGTGGCACGAACACATCGATGTAAATATATAAATACTCAGAATATAATCTTGCTCAATCTCACAAAAGGCATGTTATAAAGAGAACCTATGGCTGTTATGGAAGGTTGTACATGCACCATATTATGATGAAACGTACCGTAGGGGAGGGTCACATCATATCTCAATGAAAATGCGATCGAGTCCTAATGCCTACTCTACTTCGTAGGTCCTGTGACGTTAGTCACACTGCTCATGTATGTATATGGTTTGCGAAAAAAAAAGAAAAAAAATGATACGAAAAAGGCAAAGTCAGAAGCGAACAAAAGAAGTACCGGTATACTTCGTTCGTTTCTAGGCTTTGCCTATTTCATATTATGTAAAGGTATGGAACTTTCGTCATATAACTTGTAATAATTTAGTAACATTATGCTACAAGCAATAATTATGAAGGGTACAGTTTTCGTTAGTTTGGCTTATCTCAGGAATGATAGCCCCTGCCCACCCAGAAATGATTCGATACTAATTTTGCAATTCTTATTTGGCTGTCGGTCCATATGACCGAAGTACCATATCTTCATGCGGCACTTTGGGGGGAATTTGGTTTAATGTCACACTGATTGTTATTTCACTCATATGGTGACAGCCAGTTGGAATGGTGCAGGAAGCCGGAGTGCCCGGAGAGAACCAGCGCCTGTCGGCAGGTGACTGGCAAGCTTTCACAAATGCACCAGCGAGTGTAACTGTCTAACTGCACACGGGCTACACGGGCAAACGGCGAGAAAGGGAACATCTGTTACACTAAATACTATCGGGTTACGTCAGGATCAATATGTCGATCAACGGTCACGGTCAGCCATTTTATTGTCCTCCGCCACGAAGTGGTGGGAGGACTTGGAAATGCTAGCCGTCCGTCCTTCCGTCCGTCCCTCCGTCCGTCCTTCCGGTCCGTCCTTCCGTCCGTCCGTCCGTCCCACATCTTGTGAACGCGATATCTTGAGAACAATTCGACCAATCGACTTCAAACTTGAGAAGGTGCTTCACATCAGTTAGATGGCCATTGGGATTGATTTTCACCGAGGTACGTAATCCAAGATGGCCGCCATCGACCATATTGGATTCTGTCCGTCCCACATCTTGTGAACGCGATATCTCAAAAACAATTCGACCGATTGACTTCAAACTTGAGAAGGTGCTTCACATCAGTTAGACGGCCATTGGTATTGATTTTCACTGAAGTACGTAATCCAAGATGGCCGCCATCGACCATATTGGTTTCTGTTCGTCCCACATCTTGTGAACGCGATATCTCAAGAACAATTCCACCAATCAACTTCAAGCTTGGGAAGGTTCTTCACATTAGTCAGACGGCCATTGGTATTGATTTTCACTGAGGTACGTAATCCAAGATGGCTGCCATTGACCATATTGGATTCCATCCGTCCCAGATCTTTTGAACGCGATATCTCGAGAACAATTCAACTAATCGACTTCATATGGTGTTCTATTTGTGCCAAGTTTCCGTCGCCTTTTCAAACCGCGACGTCGCCTTTTGAAACGCGACGTCGTCTTTTGAAACGCGACGTCGCCTTTTGAAACGCGACGTCGCGTTTTTAAAACACGACGTCGCCTTTTGGAAAACACGACGTCGCCTTTTAAAACGCGACGTCGCGTTTCTTTCCTATGTTTTTGCATTGTAAAACTCGACACAACGGAACTCGACGTCGCGTTTTCAAAAGGCGATGTCGTGTTTCACCCACGTCTTGTTTGGCAATGTTAAAAGATAGGAAAGAAACGCGACGTCGCGTTTTAAAACGCGACGTCGTGTTTTTTAAAAGGCGACGTCGCGTTTTCAAAAGGCGACGTCGCGTTTCAAAACGCGTCGCCTTTTGAAACGCGACGTCGCCTTTCGAAACGCGACGTCGCCTTTTGAAACGCGACGTCGCCTTTTGGTCTTTCAACTGCGCATGTGCAGGTTTAGGGAACATTTGTTATTAGTTTTAAAACGCGACGTCGCGTTTCTTTCCTATCTTTTAACATTGCCAAACAAGACGTGGGTGAAACACGACGTCGCCTTTTGAAAACGCGACGTCGAGTTCCGTTGTGTCGAGTTTTACAATGCAAAAACATAGGAAAGAAAGGCGACGTCGCGTTTTAAAAGGCGACGTCGTGTTTTCCAAAAAGCGACGTCGTGTTTTAAAAACGCGACGTCGCGTTTCGAAACACGACGTCGCGTTTCAAAAGGCGACGTCGCGTTTCAAAAGGCGACGTCGCGTTTTGAAAAGGCGACGGAAACTTGGCACAAATAGAACACCATAACTTCAAACTTGGGAAGGTTCTTCACATCAGTTAGACGGCCATTGGTATTGATTTTCACTGAGGTACGTAATCCAAGATGGCTGCCATTGACCATATTGGATTCTGTCCATCCCACATCTTGTGAACGCGATATCTCGACAACAGTTTGACCAATCCACTTCAAACTTGAGAATGTGCTTCGCATCAGTTAAACGGCCATTGGTTTTGATTTTCACTGAGATACGTAATCCAAGATGGCTGCCATGGACCATATTGGATTCACTCCGTTCCACATCTTGTTAACACGATATCTCAAAAACAAATCAACTTCAAACTTGGGAAGGTTTTTTACATCAGTTAGACGGCCATTGGTATTGGTTTTCACTGAGGTACATAATCCAAGATGGCTGCCATTGACCATATTGGATTCTGTCCATCCCACATCTTGTGATCGCGATATCTCGAGAACAGTTCGACCAATCGACTTCAAACTTGAGAATGTGCTTCACATCAATTAGACGGCCATTGGTAATTGATTTTCACTGAGGTACATAATCCAAGATGGCTGCCATTGACGATATTGGATTCCATCCGTCTCGGATCTTGTGAATGTGATATCTCGACAACAATTTGACCAATCAACTTCAAACTCGAGACGGTGCTTCACATCAGTTAGACAGCGATTGGTATTGATTTTCATTGAGGTAGTATGTAATCCAAGATGGCTGCCATTGACCATCTTGGATTTCATTCACCCATATTGTACCCATCTGTGTTGTGAACGCGATATCTTGATCTATTCCACTCACCGATTTATAAACCTCACCATCCACAAATCCATATACAACTACATAATTACATTCCAGTGTTACACTACCCATTACTGCTTCCCAAACCTCCTCAAATTGTCTCAACAATTCCAGATGAACGTCTCTTTCCACATACACATATCAACTTTCCAAGTTATATTTAAGGAGATATTGGAAGCGTAGATGCTGTATGCTCTCAAACAGGCTACTTGGCAGAGGACCTGCTAGCTACTCAGCTTGTTGTACTGTTAATCCAAACGCATGTTCGTCATTTAAGACAACGCCAATTATATTTTCAACCTGGCTCGACCAGAAAAACTCGCCTCGTAGCATATAAACCATACATTTCTTTTCTGTGAGTCGGACCATCATTCCTGTATTGCGGTCAACCTTTATTACGGGCGGTGAACAATTTCTGGAGGTATAACTGATTTTATTATCAGCGTCATGCCGCACGATCCAAGGCGATTCACTGACGAAAACGAAACGTCAGAAAATAGACCACAAATTCACATCCACAGACCCCCAAGTCCCACTGTTATGGTGGCTGATATCTGCCATGTCGTATCATCGTACTATCGCCCTATTTTTACTGGCGCGATGGTACGATGGTACGATGGTACGATGCGATGGCACGATGCGATGGTACGATGGCACGATGCGATGGTACGATGGCACGATGCGATGGTACGATGGTACGATGCGATGGTACGATGGCACGATGCGATGATACGATGGTACGATGCGATGGTACGATGGTACGATGGAAATTCCTCCATCGTACCATCGTACCATCGCATCGTACCATCTTACCATCGTATCATCGTACCATCGTATCATCGTGCCATCGTACCATCGCGCTTCGGCAGAGTTGCTCAAGTCGCTTGATCAAACTTAAGTCATGCGCAAATGAATTATATTGATTAATATTCAATTATTTTCATCGTACCATCGTATCATCGTACCATCGTACCATCGTGTCATCGTGCCATCGTATCATCTTACCATCGTACCATCGTGCCATCGTATCATCGTGCCATCGTATCATCGTACCATCGTACCATCGTGCCATCGTACCATCGTATCATCGTGCTGCCAATTGGTCGCAATGAAGACAACTCTGTCAGCTCTGTTGGCCCAATTCCTGGTTATCTCCCCTGATTCGAACATTTCGAAACTCTGTCAGCTCTGTTGGCCCAATTCCTGGTTATCTCCCCTGATTCGAACATTTCGAATTTCCCTCCAGTTACTTGATCAAACAAATGTCATGCGCAAATAAATTATATTGATTGATTTTTAATTGTTTTCATCGTACCATCGTATCATGGTACCATCGTATCATCGTACTATCGTATCATCGTATCATCGTACCATCGTACCATCGTATCATCGTACCATCGTGCCATTGTACCATCGTATCATCGTACCATCGTACCATCGTATCATCGTACCATCGTACCATCGTGCCATCGTACCATCGTATCATCGTGCTGCCAATTGGACGCAAAGAAGACAACTCTATCAGCTCTGTTGGCCCAATTCCTGGTTATCTCCCCTGATTCGAACATTTCGAAATAGGTGCGAATTTCTCTTTAGTTACTTCAATGTTAAAATCTTCGGCCAAGTCCATTGACGTCACGTCCGGCTCAAAGGTCACGCCCCTTGATTAATAGGCCTTCAGATATTGTGAATGCATACCGTGCAGAGGCAGACTCGTTCATTTGATGGAGAGGAATTTGGGGTCAGACCAAAATTTTATATAGTTTCCCAATATGAGTAATTGCAAATCGCTTATTCAAAATGAGTAAATAATGTTATCTCCTACATATGATGTCGTACTATCACACTGTCACTCTAATGGCTGAACAAAAAGACCAGTATTATGATCATGCATATATCAGTCCGCCCATCATCATCCCATCATAGTTTGCATTAAGCGGCCCGAGAAGAGAAGAACGACCGATCAGGCGCACCAACACTATTTATTTTCATAATTAATAACTTACACGGTATTTCACTCAAACACCCCCTCCACCAAATATCCCCTCCTCCGAGGTACACCCTTCCCAGCACCACAACACTCAATTTTGGATGCAAATTATTACATATTTCCTGAAAATAGCGTCAATTAAGGACAAAACAAAAACACACACAGGTCAATGCAAATTAACGTTTGGAAGATAGCATCTCGAATCACAGAAATCATAACAATTATTCTTTACACACGGAGTTCATTTATAAATGAAGTTGCATGTATTGATAACATATGATCACTGCAACAACACAGCTGGACAGGGGAAGATGACCCACTGACAAAAGCTTTAATTTGTTGTCGGGTGACATGCAGGCCTTTACGCTTGACTACACCAGGACTGATCAAATAGTTTAATTGTTTTTTTTTATGTTTGAATACACAGCGTGATTTCATCGTACCATCGTGCCATTGTATCATCGTATCATCGTACCATCGTACCATCGTGCCATCGTGCCATCGTATCATCGTACCATCGTACCATCGTATCATCGTACCATCGTATCATCGTGCTGTCAATTGGACGCAATGAAGACAACTCTGACAGCTCTATGGTGGCTGATATCTGCCATGTCGTATCATCGTACTATCGCCCTATTTTTACTGGCGCGATGGTACGATGGTACGATGGTACGATGCGATGGCACGATGCGATGGTACGATGGCACGATGCGATGGTACGACGGCACGATGCGATGGTACGATGGTACGATGCGATGGTACGATGGCACGATGGCACGATGCGATGATACGATGGTACGATGCGATGGTACGATGGTACGATGGAAATTCCTCCATCGTACCATCGTACCATCGCATCGTACCATCTTACCATCGCATCATCGTACAATCGTATCATCGTGCCATCGTGCCATCGTACCATCGCGCTTCGGCAGAGTTGCTCAAGTCGCTTGATCAAACGAAAGTCATGCGCAAATGAATTATATTGATTAATATTCAATTGTTTTCATCGTACCATCGTACCATCGTACCATCGTGTCATCGTGCCATCGTATCATCGTACCATCGTACCATCGTACCATCGTATCATCGTACCATCGTACCATCGTGCCATCGTACCATCGTATCATCGATATCGTGCTGCCAATTGGTCGCAATGAAGACAACTCTGTCAGCTCTGTTGGCCCAATTCCTGGTTATCTCCCCTGATTCGAACATTTCGAAATAGGGACGAATTTCCCTCCAGTTACTTGATCAAACAAAAGTCATGCGCAAATAAATTATATTGATTGATTTTTAATTGTTTTCATCGTACCTCATGTGCACAACTCTAAATTTCCCAGTTGTACAATAATACCAACATGTATTATTCGGGTAAGTCCCACTAAAGTAGCTGCAGTCTGTATTGTCCGACGTACATGTATGAAAACCATGCCAAAGAAATTCAAATCTAAACCTTTTAAAGTTAATCGGATAAATATGGTCGTGGAGTCGTGTCAGTCAATATCTTGGTACCCCCTCCGCTCTCCCCTGACCACCACTCTGAGTGTCATCTCAGGTGCATTTAATTAACCCTCCTACGTGTACATGTATCGTGTTTACCTACGATTACTGCACACAGCTACAGCCGCAGCTTACCAACTGGTAACTGCTATATTTTATCAATTTTCGCCTACGAGCGTAAAATAGCCACAGATTCGAATCTGGTTTCAAAGCTGAAAAGAAGGCGCCAAATGTTACCACTGCCTTGTGAAGGCACTTATCCCTTTTCAATTTCTAAGGATGCGTTTAAGAAAGATTCATCAATCATAATTATGTGACATATGAGCTTGACAACAACTTGGACGAGTCCTTAATCCAAAAATTGGCAGACAAAGCCTATGGCCTATTTGAATGTATCAAATCCATTAGTGGCAGTAAGTATCTCGAATTTCATTCGAACAAATTCAGTGGTAAACACACTTTATGGAGACATGATTGTTAGAATAGGCGCAATCCGCTTATACCATCGATATTTTCATGCGTCATTAAATCTTTTCAGATTTGTTCACGCAGAAGTATTTAACAAACCCCCTCCTCCATTCTTCGCCCTTCCAGACCATTTCTCACCGTTGGTAAGACGACAGACCTGACAGGCCGGTGACTGACAATACAGAAACACTGCTTCAATTCAACCGACTGATAAAGTAAGTTATTTACCCGATATATCTGATAAGAGGTGTGTCATTTAACCGGGAAACACGTTGAGAAGCAAAATAATTAATTTCTTCAATTTTGCTAAAAAGAACTGAGGAGAAAATACCTAACTTATATCCTGCGAATGCTCTTGGTCTTTGGCGTAAAACAGGGTTCACGAGCATTTTAAATTGAACTTCTGACTAATTTTTACTTTTTTGTATACATTTTAGTAGTAGACTATAAATGTGTCTCAAATATAAGACATTCAACCAGACTGACATTTCGATGTAATTTAGCAACATCTTATGATACTGAATACATTAGTTTAGTTTGGTACAGTTTAGTAGACTAGGGGGAAATTACTAGTTATCTCAAGCTTCAAATAACAAGCCCTTTCGGGCTTTTACTCCCGCCACGATATAATTATGTCAAATTCTATGTTCACATATTTATCAATTTATGCCTGGTGACTAAAATTTTGAATCACATCAAATCAAACCAGCTTTGGTTGGAGGAGTCATATTTGCGTTTTTAATGAATTAGTTACTAAAATGTGTACATAGAAAATGCCAGTTGAGATCTAGTGCATATTTGGCTGTCTTGTGGGATATTTGACGGTAGAGGCTTACGTATATTTTTAATAAGTTATGTAAATTAATAGATAAAAAAAGAACAAATCGAGTTGTTTTTTCTCTCAAGAAATGTTTTCCTTGTCTTTGACTCAAATGAACTCAATCCTACTGATGTCAAGACGAAGGAAACCCAAGGTAATACAGTTTTCAATTTTATACCATACCATGACACCTATGACATAGAAAAGGAAAAATTTGGGAATAGGTCCGCTCAACGAAAGTAGTATACAAAACCCTAATTGATGAGATAGCGCCTCACTGCGCATGCGCAGAACCTGGTGTGACGTCATAAGTGTGTAAAATGGGGCGGTGTGCGCATGTGTGATGTGTGGGAGGTGGGTTGTACCCACCTCCCACATTTGTACCCACCTCCCACATTTGTGGGAGGTGGGTTGTACCCACCTCCCACATTTGTACCCACCTCCCACATTTGTACCCACCTCCCACATTTGTATTTGTGGGAGGTGGGTTGTACCCACCTCCCACATTTGTACCCACCTCCCACATTTGTACTTGTGGGAGGTGGGTTGTACCCACCTCCCACATTTGTACCCACCTCCCACATTTGTACTTGTGGGAGGTGGGTTGTACCCACCTCCCACATTTGTACCCACCTCCCACATTTGTACTTGTGGGAGGTGGGTTGTACCATTGTATACAGGTGCCTTATACCATTGTATACAGGTACATCTGACCATTGTATACAGGTGCCTTATACCATTGTATACAGGTGCCTTATACCATTGTATACAGGTGCCTTATACCATTGTATACAGGTGCCTTATACCATTGTATACAGGTGCCTTATACCATTGTATACAGGTACATCTTACCATTGTATACATGTGCCTTATACCATGGTATACAGGTGCCTTATACCATTGTATACAGGTGCCTTATACCATTGTATACAGCAGAAATTGTCTTTGTAACGTCTTATTGTGACATCATGGCATTATTGTTGTTTTGTGACACTGTGGAACTGTAAAAATTCCATGAATGGAAAAGAATGCCTATCAAACCTACGAGTATTGAACTGATCCAAATCAACAATGGCTGACGCCAATATTTAACCCAGAGAATGACACCCAAAACAGAAAATGTTTCAAACAGATAGTTCTACAGAATGTTGTTTGCTAATATTTTGAATGAATACTATAGTAATTGCATTTTACCAGTGACATAAGTTTCAGAACACAACAATATATATTTCTAAAAAAATCAAACAAAACGTTCTCAATAGATTAGTTGGGACACACAACTAATTTATGCCACGGTATCTATTTTTACAGCTGTCAACTGTTATGGTTTGGTCACTATGTTGCGATTCAACGCAAGTATAGTACTAGCTTACCTGATAAAAGAAGTTTAGTCCAGATGTATACCATATCTCCCATACTCCCGGATGTATAATGCATATCTGTGGCTGTTTTTTTCCTAGGTGGGATATAACACACCATGCATTTGTATGCTAATCGAAATTCACATATCTCCTTCGGTATATAAACCGGCGCACACGAGAGATATCAGCTGAGCTAACGGCCTCAATTGTCTGTCAGCTCTGTTGTTGTTGTTTCAGCGCACACGGTGAGCAAAAGTTTCAAGAAATTGATTTCAGTTCCCGCATAACGTCTTCTTCAAGTCCATTTTGAAGAGTCGAGCGTATGAATCGAGTCAAAATAACATGCTGAGCTGTTTGGCTTGCATTCACCGTACACACTCCGCGCGAGACGAAATTAGTTTAATATTTTTCCCCCCGCCTCGCGGTTCAGCCAATGAACTATTAGAAAAGCATATGTGTGTGCATATTAATAAAACCACGGGCGCCTAAAAAATGAACACATTTCATTACACTGTAGCGAATTGTTGCCATTGCACGTGTGAGTCAGTACGTTTTCATATCCACCTCAAATTGACACGGAGAATTTCATTGCCAGTAAAATTGTAAGTTCATTGCGGAAAGAATTGATATTCCATAAATTCCTGCGGGAAATAGGAAGTACACATATATAAAGAATATTGTCTTCACGTAAAAGTTTGTACATTTCAAAAAAAAATTGTTCAAAACAAAACAAAAAAATGTGAAGTAAAACCCGTCCTTCGGATGGGAAAGTTGTTTTGAACTGTAAACAAAAATTTTATTTTGAGGTAGAGGGTCGAGTGAGGTATCATATTGAAGCTGACGTGAAATGCTTCACATTGATACCTCACTCGACCCCATTGGACCACTAGGGGCGCCCCTAACACCAAAAAGGCTATTTTGAAGAACGATAGCAAAACCTGGTGTACGAGGATTATTTTTATTTTGGAGGTAGTGGGTCGAGTGAGGTATCAAATTGAAGCGGACGTGAAATGCTTCAGATTGATACCTCACTCGACCGCATTGGACCACTAGGGGCGCCTCTAACCCAAAAAAAGGGTATTTTGAAGATTGAAGATTGAGATCAAAAAGATCAAGAGATCAAAAATAGCCTTTTTGAGGTTAGAGACGTCCCTATTGCACCAATCGGGTCGAGTGAGGTATTAAATTGAAGGTGACGTGAAGGAGCATCTGATAGACTGGGTGTGGGCTTGAATTAGGGTAATTCTGCGCATGCGCGAAGATAATATGAAAAATATCAAAACATCAAAATAGCCTTTTTGAGGTTAGAGGCGTCCCTAATGGTCCAATGGGGTCGAGTGCGGTATCAAATTGAAGGTGACGTGAAGGCGCATCTGATAGACTGGGTGTGGGTTGAACTATCAGCATTCTGCGCATGCGTAATCTTCAAAATATCCTTTTTTTGGGTTAGAGGCGCCCCTAGTGGTGCAATGGGGTCGAGTGAGGTATCAGTGTGAAGCATTTCACGTCAGCTTCAATATGATACCTCACTCGACCCACTACCTCTAAAATAAAAAAAATCTTCGTACACCAGATTTTGATGTTTATCTTAAAAATAGCCTTTTTGGCGTTAGGGGCGCCCCTAGTGGCCCGATGGAGCCGAGTGAGGTATCAATGTGAAGGTGAGATGAAGGGCCATCTGATGGACTGGTGTGGGTTGAACTATCAGCATTCTGCGCATGCGCGGTGGCCCGAGGGTATGAAAATAGCCGTTTTGGAGCTAGCGAAGCCAATAATGGTCCAATGGGGTCGAGTGAGGTATCAAAGTGAAGGTGACGTGAAGGAGCATCTGATAGACTGGACTAGCGGATTTGAAATAGCGTCATTCTGCGCATGCGCGGTGGCCCAAGGGTATGGAAATAGCCGTGTTGGGAGCTAGGGGAGTTACTACTGGTGCAATGAGATCGAGTGAGGTATCAAAGTGAAGCTTAGGTGAAGGGGCATCTGCCTGGACTAGCGGATTTGAAATAGCGTCATTCTGCGCATACGCGGTGGCCGAAGGGTATGAAAGTTTATTGAAGCTAGTGAGATATCCATGTGAAGCCTAGGTGAGGGAGTTACACTAGGGTGTCGTATCCATTCTGTTGCGCAGGTCACGTGGGGTTGTGACGTCACTTCCGGGTTTTTCACTGAAATTACCTCCAAACATAGAAGAGTTCCTAATGTTTCCCCTTACACATCCGTATGTTCAACCTCCGGCACCTTTTCCCGCCCCGCCCCGCCCCGGCCGCAGCGCGCGCGCGTTCTCCGGAAGTGCGCGTCATTCCCGGTAGTGCGCGCGCGCGCGCGCGGACGCGGGTCAAAAGGTCAAAGGGTGACCTCCAGGTCAGACGGTCCAATGTCCAATGAGACAATGTTGCGGCATCGCTATAGTCAGAGCTTGAGCACAAAAAGGGGATTCTACATGAACCTGGGAAAGATGGGCAGTTCCATGTGGACCAATCAGCGGTCGAGAAAAAGAGCCAATCAGCGGTCGAGAAAAAGAACCAATCAGCGATCGAACAATCAGCCCATCGAATTGGGGTATTCACGGTGTGCTTTCGCTGACGTCCGCGCCTACATCTGGGTTCTTGTACACCCGGGTAATGTTTTTCTGGACATGGATGGGTTACCTTTGGCTCCATTCTAGGCCACTGATTGGCTAATAGAACTTATAGTCATAATCTATACGTGTTGGACGAGTCTCTTCACTCACCGTATACACGTACCTCAATGAAATGCCCGCTCCAAACCTAGACCAAAAAACACGTACTTGGTCTGTAGGCTGATTTCATTGGCTCTCTATTTTTACTATAGTGCTCTTGCATTCTAACCTTGATGGGTTACCTAGCACTGATAGTCATAATCGATACGTGTTGGACGAGTCTCTTCAGTCACCGTATACACGTACCTCAATGAAATGCCCGCTCCAAACCTAGACCAAAAACACGTACTTGGTCTGTGGGCTGATTTCATTGGCTCTCTATTTTTACTATAGTGCTCTTGCATTCTAAACTTGATGGGTTACATTTTGGTCCCATCCTACACCACTGATTTCAGTTTGACTGAATCTCCGCATTGGGCATTAATGCATCAGGAATAAAACACACAAGACAGGGTTTTTTGGTGAGATCTCATTTTTTTATTCATTGAACAACAACAACGTGAGAACAACCACGTGAAAACTCAAGCCCAGAACAAGGGGCTTGTCATTAACTGAAGCCCAGAACAAGGGGCTTGTCATTAACTGAAGCCCAGAACAAGGGGCTTGTCATTAACTGAAGCCCAGAACAAGGGGCTTGTCATTAACTGAAGCCCAGAACAGCGGGCGTATGTACATTGAAATAATTCAAGCCCAGAACGGGGCTTGTACATTGAAATGATGGGCGGCCCAGTCATAGACGAGTACATCGCGGTCCTCGGCCTGGGGGTACTCGTCAAACATCTGTACGATGGTAGATAAGGGTCTTCCCCGGCATCGATGGTACAGGTAAAACAAGCAATATTGTCCGCACACGCCACTGGTCAGGCTTTGCAACGTTTGACTGTTCCAACACCACGTCTCTGTGCCTTGATCCATGAAGTCTGTTAAATCGGGATGGAGGGGTGGCAGGGCGTACGGGTCAAAGTATTCGCCCTGCTGTTCTGTCAAGTACACGGCCACCCAGTGTTCACCGGGTCGATCCATCGGGTCCGTGTTGAGAACGTAAGCAGCCGGATACATACGGTCTAATGGAAACACATCTCGGGCGAACACCCCTTGAAAGACCCTACGTGTCTCTGGGTCATTCTCCAGCACGGTGGTTATCTGGTCTGTATCCATGTTAGGTGGAGAAGTCACACAGGACGTTGCGCGCCTTGTCCACTTGAATGATGTTGTCAAACTCGGCGTAGCAGATCACATTGACGGTGGTCGCCAGGGCTCGTGCAAAGTGGATTTCCAACCGTAAGTTGCCTTGCTTGGCCAGGGCCAGCTGATGGTCGTTCTCTAAGGTGGGGGTCAGATCGAAACAGAACAACGTGTATCCGTTCGCGTAGTCCTCCCGACTGATCATATTCCCTTCGTCCTGGTTGATTTGACCGGTGGCTGTAAACAGGCTCTGATAGGCTCGAATGAAATTCCTCCGCCCAAAGTTCGGGGTTAAGGCCGTGGCTGGCACCTGTTGTCCATCCACATGCAGGGCCACAAAATTGATGCCGAAATGTTTAAAGTCAAACGGATTCTCTGGGTAGGCTCCGCTGAAACTGGTATTTTCCACACAGGCCAGGATCAATCGCTTGGGTAGTTCCCCCAGGAACAGGTTTTCTTTGTTGGCGCCCATATTTCCAGCAGGCACAGAGAACACTTTGGTTTGCACACGTCGGATAGGGTACTGGGCTGGTTTTGTTTCCAAGGCTTTCATGTGTCCCAATTGAACGGCTGGATTCGGTTTCACTTTTCGGACATACAGGACTGCGTCTTGGATGACAATCTTATAGTCCGCTACATGCCCCTCTACGTTAGTGGCCATCAAGGCGAAGGTGGGAGGCGCCCGTATCAGTCGGATTTTGATGGGGATCTTGTTCAAGAGGTACCGGTCTTGCATGAACATGTCTGCATGCAGTCGACCCATCATATCCACCGAGGCACTGTTCGCAGTGAAAGCCTTCCGTTTGTTATATCCCCCATTGTCCGCCGTGTCCATGTGCTCGGCCGTGTCCCTGTAGAATAAAGCGGTTGTCAGCTGAGATTTTTTAGCCTCTCGGCCATACGACAACAGTGTCTCGATGTAGGCTCGATAGGGGTACGTGTTGGTGGAGTCACTGATGAGTTTGTCGCTGAGAAAAATATCCACCTGCTGAAACATCGAGTGCAGCCAGAGATTCGTCGGGCCCACCGTTGCTTGGTCAGCGAGTCTGGTGCCAGCTCCATTGACCACCTTGGCTTTCACATACAAGTAGGTATGGGCTAAATCCACATAGGCCGTATCCGTATTACTGATGGTGAACTCGATGGGCCCGGTTTCGTTGATGCTGGAGAGCGGGAGATGCTCCACCCATAATCCTTGTTCGACACTGGTTTGTGTGGGCGGCACGGTCCACAAATCAAATTCACTGTTGGTGGAGGGGCAGGACTCGGCGTGGATTAAGGCCATGTTTTAAGAAAAGATATCCCGGGTCTTCTTGGATGTGCGTCGTCGCTGGGTCGGTCGTCGACTGGTGCGTGGTCTCGGTGGGGCAGCTCTTTTATTCCCTACGGTGCGTTGTGCTTTGGCCACCAAGACGCCTCCCGCTTCTTTGGCCCGTCGTTTCAAGGCTTGTCGGGGTGCCGTACCCCCCAAGACATCACCGGCCACTTGCAGTCCACTGCGTACCGCTTGTTTGCCGATTGCTTTCACCCCACGCGTCACCAAGGGCAGGAACGTTTTCACAATGCTGCCGAGTATGTTCCCCAGTCCATGTCCTCGTTGCATGCGTGCACCGCTAAAGACCGGAAAGCCACCCCCGGCCTGTTGGGCATAATAGTCGGCATAGCTGCGTGCATCGCACTCGTAAGGTACTTTCATTATGCAAAGTGGGGAGCACGTGCTTGTCGAAAATGAAGTGTCAGCACCACTTTTCCTCGTTCGAATGCCACCGCTCGTCCCGTGTCATCTCTTATATCCACCGTGATCGTGTTGATGTCGGTATGTCGTACGGGCAGGTACATGATATGGTTGAAACTGTGGGTGACTTGATCGCCATACGTCTTTTTAATGGGGACCACCCGTAACAGAGGTGTGTTGATATCGCCCACGATGTGGTTGTCCACCACGTCCGAGTAGACGTAGAGTCCGTACATACCCGACTTCATATCCATCGGCATCTCGCCATGGTGTTGGGTGGGACCAGCGAACGTCTGTAGATCGAAACCCAGCATTTGCTGTAGTGTAGGACTAAGTTTCACATTCACGGTATCGGTGAGGGTAAGCTGTGCCTTGTCGTTGTGTACGTTGACATCGAAGAACACGTTTCTCTTGAAGCGCAAGGCTATCAGGCGTGCTGCACTATCCGTCACCCCCCGTAGCGCCTTATCATGCATCAGTCTTGACAGCCCACCCATGAACTCTTTGGGGGTATCGTATTGGCCTTCGGACAGGGTGAGTCGGGTGTTTTTGCCTTCGTAGGTCACCTCGTACCACACTTCATTGGCTCGCACGTTGTACCACGAGTAAGGGTATTGGACATCCACGAGGGCACATTCCCAGCGTCCAGGTAAATGTAACGGTTGCGGTAACTGGGTGACGTACTTGGCCGCGGTGTTGTCAGGAAACACATCCAGCGAACTGTTACTGGGTAGGGTCAGGTAAAACATGGCGACTGAGCTGTCCTGCTGCTGCTGTTGGTTTTAATAGGTCTTCCACGCCTTGGGCGGTTGTGTGCGGCGTCGTGTTCGTCGCGGTGACTTGCTACGTGTCACGGCTCTGGAGATGTGGGGTGTCTTGATCAAGGGTGTTTTTTTATAGGCGCGAAAAGAAAGTGCCCGTTGTGGTGGTGTTTTGGGGGGTGACTCCGGTTCCCATTCGACTTCCCAAGAAGGTAGTGGGCCACTCAGTGATTGCTGGGTTTGCTGCATAAAGGCCCAGCGGTGGGGGTTCCCCACCAATTCCTGTGGTACATGCATGTCTTTCAAGCCTTGAGCGAAGACCTCCCATCCTCGAGGATCGGTGTGCGATCTGCGTTGACGCATCAGATCATTCACTAAATCCGTCATGTGGGTGCCGGGGACCACCTGATTCTGTACCAGGAGTTCGCCTTTATCATTCCAAGTCATGTTAGGATTCTGTTTCATCCGTTGTAATACCAGGCCAGCTTGTTTCTTGAACGAGGCAGGTACACTCTTCAGCACTTCGTCTTCCACCCACTGTGGGGCTGTGGGGCTACCTCACCCGGCTGTTGGAGCGGTGCTGAGGTCAGCGGTCTGTCACGTGGTGGTGGTGGTGGTGGTGGTGGTTGCTGGGGTAGACAGGGTTTTGTATTGGTCCATGAACGTCATGTACCGTTGAAGCGTCTCATTGTACCGTTGTACTTTCTCACTGTCGCTTAACCCCGGTCTCTGTAAGATCTGTTGCATCTCTCCATCGAGGCTGTTTATGGTCTTCACCGTAGGTGGGACAGGGTAGGGTGATTGGAGGTTTTGCAGGAACCGTGGTTCGACGAGGACCATTTTTTTCGTGTGGTTCATTGTCGGCCGAAGAGTCCACCCAATACTGGACCCAACACGGAAGCGGCCAACGGTGCTAAGATGGCCCCGAGAAAGCCGCCTTTCTGTAACACCTTTTTCTTTTGTGTTTGAGGGACCCGCTTGTGGACTAGGGTTCGGAGACCTGTCTTATGCTTGGCCAACTTGGTCTTCTGAGCCGGAGTCAGTGGTACGTTGCCTTTTAACAGGTTGTACCCGATCTCGCACAGACAGCGTACAAGGTCAGGGTCCGCACCGGTACAATGGTTCGGACTAACTCGGGGCCGTCTTCAATACACGGAGCGTGGGAGCGTGCTTCCGTACTCGCGCAGACATCCTGTACAACTAATGCTAGAACCCACAACTCTGCCCTTTTTATCCACCTCACAGACAAAGTCAACCCTGCTGTGGTATTCATTCTTTTTATTATTCTCCATCATCAAACACACAAACCCCAGCTGGGGGGCGCCACTGTGGGTGTGTTTACATTATTTTTGCATGTACACGTGGTGGGTCTCTCCGGGAAAGATGCCGGTCCGTAGTCGAAGGTGGTCGGGAGTGGCTTGCTTGAGGTCGAAGAGCATATACCCGTGCTGAGGGGTTGTGGCATCTTTGAAGGCTTCCAACGCAAACGGTGTGCGGCCGGGAAACATCTGTCTCGCCAGGTGCAGCGGTTGAGTGGTATCTCTCGGGTTTTTGAAGACCACCAGGTAGTGGGCATTTAAGCTGATATTCCGATGTTCTTTGTTTTTACTGAACAGATTCTGCACAATGTAGAGGATGCTGAGCCGTCGATGATGGCTGCCTTTGGTAAAGAGTTGGGTGACCCGTGCATCCGTCTCCGCCATGAGATCATCCACAACCACCAAGGTGTCGGGTTCCAAATCGGCCAGGTTGGGTAGGCCTCCCACGAACGTGATGTGGGGCATTGCTGCATACGCTTCCTGCCATTCTCCGTAACACCACACGACTCGGGCAATGGGTGGAGTGATCATGCTGTCGGCGTTTTGAAGGAGCTTCCTGACGAAGTGCGTTTTGCCGGAGCCCGTCGGTCCTGCGATGACGCAGGTGAAGGGATGTTGCCACCGAGGGTCCATGGTTTGAGGTCTATCCGTTGTCGTGGTAACCCGCTCTTGTAAATTTCGTACGAGTGAACTGGGGTGGTGGTGGGTACAACGTCGGTCGTCGTTGTCTGTTCACGTTCAGAGATGGTGCTGGGGGTGGGTACAACGTGGGTGGTCGTCGTCGTTGTCGGTTCACTGCGAGGGATGAAATCCGGTGGGTCTTGAGACGTAGTAGGTGTACTTGGTGTAAGTGTAGAGCTCGACGTGGCTTGTACGCGGGGTGTGGTGGTGGTGGTGACTGGGCTGGATACGACTGGTGCTCTCTGTAGACCCGTTTCACTGATGGCTGGTGTTCTCAGTTGGTTAAGTAACGTACTGACATATGCTACGTCGTAAAACACACCTCCGTACAACACACTCAGCAGGGTTAGCAATAGCACCCCAAAGCCCACTTGCGCTTTGCGCGTTTTGCGAGACGCTGTCTTCGGAGGCAGCTGCTGTTGGTCCATAGCACTGGGGTCGGACGTGGAATGAAGGAGGACGGCAGTGGTGTCTGGCTTTATAGTCGTTTCACCTGGTTGGCCGCGGCCCAGGAATTGAAGGAACTGGGCCAGCCTTGCCATTTTACGAAATGAAACAGTTTGCCACGTCGACGTTCCGTTTTCAAAATCTGCTCCACCGTGTAGTAGTCTTGCTGTGGTTTTACAACAGGCTGTAATTCCGTGTCGTAAAACGTCCCCAGCAACGTTTCGCCTTGGAGATCTTCCAGTTCATAGACTCGCCGCTGTCGGGGTAGGCGCCGTTTAATCAGGAATTGCTCATCGCTCCAGTTGGGCAAGTAACTTTTCTCGAACTTGCCCTTGACTTTACTGATCCGTACAGGGTCCCCGACCTTGAACACCGCCTTCGGTGCTCGTTGCGATGGCATGGGGTACAAGACACGCCGGACTTGGGCTTCATTGCGTTGGGTCACGGTAATGGGGGCTCTCTCTATACTTCGATGATAGGCTCGATTGTAACCCTCACCAGTTTCGGGAGAACATCGATGTACCGCCTTGTATTCTTATAGGTGAAATATTTATACATGCGGCCTTTGAATGTCCTGTTGAACCTCTCCACCACGGAAGCCTTGGTCTCGTTGTACGTATGGAAGAAAAACACCTTCTGTTTCTTGAGAAAGGCTTGGAACGGTCTGTTGAGGAATTCCGTGCCTTCGTCGGTTTGCAAATACAAAGGTTTGCGCCCGGTCTTGAAGATGTCTTTGAACGCCGCTATGAGATTTGCCCCCGTTTTCGTCCGGATGGGTACCACCCACGCATACTTGGATAGGATATCGATGCACGTCAAGATATACCGATTCTCATCGTTGTGTTTGGCAAAGGCGCTCATATCCACCAAATCCGCTTGCCACTGGGCATCTATTCCTCCCACGATGACCCGGTTCCGTAGAAAATGGCGACGGACAGATCGATGTAAGGTATAGGTGTCTTGTCTTCTTAACCAATCTCGGACTTGGGCACGTTGTACCCCCTGGGGTTTGGCCGCTCGATAGAGAGCCGACAATGCACTATAGGCTGCCGGACTGTCGGGACTGTAGTATAAGTTATCCAACACCTTCTCCCAGCGCTTCATGGTGACAAAATGATGATGGACCCTGGCTCTATCGTTTATTTATAACGGGTATATCTTGGGCCTGAGTTTCTTTCTGATTTTCTTCGTGGACTTCCACAGTGGCCATGGTCAATGACCAGTCCAACTCGTCTGATGACCGCTTGATAAGCACTTCATCCACATCCACCACGGCATCTTCCAATGCAGACCATAGATCAGGGTGAAGGGTAAAATGCACTGTACCTCCATCTAGCCGAGCCAATTGAGCAAAGAAAGGGCCGCGTCGGATGTACACATCGTGACACAAGTGGATGAGGTCGCCGTCCAGTTCACCAGACAACACCCGTTTGAATTTGGTCCAGCCCTCCCGGGACAGACGAATGTGAGCCGGGCACGGTTGTGTAGGGTCCGTGTCTCCCACCACCTCCTCCATGATATCGACCTTATCCGCATACACGTGCAGGAAAACCTCGGGGGTCAAGCTGAAATACGCCAGTACTATATGCTCCGTCATGGTCAGTACGTGAATGGTACCAGATTTCACTGTCTCTCGTATTTATAGGGAGAACCCCGTGAGATCAAAGGATCAGGTGGTCATGTCATTGGGCTGACTGAGTGTAGCGGGGTAATCAATGGCATCGTCGTCGGGTTCATGTAGTTGTTCATGGGGTTCAGCCATTGGCCCCGCGGCTTCATCACGGATTTTTTCTTCTTCTTCATCGTTCTGGCCCGTCATGTGTGTGTGGGTGGCTTCATGAGGTGACCCTGTCATTCCAGCCTCTGCGCATTCTATACATATAGTATTTTCTCCATCCGCTTTTTTTCATTAGGTTCATCTAGTGCGTGTTCGATAGCATGAGCCCATGCCAATTGGTGGGGTGATCGATCGTCGGGTATAAATAACTGGTCCACCAGAGGGCCTATTTTCTCCAAGGCTGACCACAGAGAGGGAGTTAGGAGGAAACTTCGAGCCGGCTCTTGGTAGCGTCCCACCCGTGGGTAGAGCGCAGTATGGTATACGTAGTTGGCCTTGTCCAGGTGGATCAGGTGTCCGTCTAACTCTCCGCTCAACACCCGTTTAAACTTAGTCCACCCATCACGCTGTAGTGTCACCGTATTCGATAAAGTCTCAGGGGACGCCCTCCAATCCCCGCCACTATCTTCCACCAGAGTCACATAATCTTCATAAACGTATAATCCCACCTGGTAAGGTGTAAGGGGGAGGATGGCTCGTAGGACGGATGACATGCTTGGTCCAAATGTCGAACGGTGAATGACACACACTCTGTCTGACCCTGGTATTTATAGTGTCAATACCACAGCGCCAGGGTGAATAGGGCACAGACTAGTATGAGGCCAACCAGCCGGTGCTGGTTGCGGCGTGAGCGCTCGTGGTCCATAGCCCGAGCATCAAGGATGGCTGTCATAGTCCAGTAGTGGTGAGTGATGGCACGCCTCTCCATCGAGTGCACTCTGTGGAGGACCGCTTCTGTGAACTCGTTCAGGATCTGGCGTCGTCCCTCGTTGTCGTCGCCATCTGCAAACATGGACCGGACCACTGCTCGGTAACCCGTGAATGAATTCACCACGGTGGCATACTGTAAAATGCGAGTCGCATGGGGCTGGGTCTCCGCCATGGCTCTGTAGAAATGAAGGTGTGGGATCCAGAGGGACGTGTTTTATAGACCAGATGTAGCTCTACGGGTATAGTCCGTGATACGTACTATTCTGATGGGTTAGTCCAAAAAAAGGGAGCAACAACAACAACACAGATTACAGATCAATCCTTTTATTATGCGTGAACAACATAGAAATGCATGTACTGACCTGTCTGTGGGAGGTTTCCCACAATGGCGTTCACCTTCGCGTCTTTTCGTGTACGTCCGTGTCTTTTCGTTAAAGTCCGTGTATCTTCGGTAAAGTCCGTAGGCATTGGGCAAGGAAGCTTTTTCCCGAGACCGAATCACCGCCAGACATGACTGCATCACCGCGGATGAATACATTCTTGCACTCACTCACACCACAGGTCGAGTGAGGTATCAAATTGAAGCATAGGTGAAGGAGCATTTAATGGACTGGGTGTGGAGTTGACATATCGATAAAAAATGGATATGACCTTGAACTGATCACGTGACCTCCCCGTGAGGGAAAAACCCCAGAACCAAGTCAGTACATGCATCCCATAGTCCCAGGTCACGCCCGATTCACGCAGACCGGAGTGACGTCATACACCTGCGCACAACCGTGATGGAAAAAACCCAGAACCAAGTCAGGACATGCATTCCACACAGGCAGAATGCAGGCAGGCAGACAGGAAGGCAGGCAGGTAGGAGGGCTGGCTGGCTGGCTGGCTGATCAAGTCAGGTCAGGTAAGTCAGATTGAATACACCCCTTTCCCTAAAAATAGACTCCTTTTATACATTTTACTACTCGCGGCCATCTTGTACCCACCTCCCACATCATGACACTGGCGGCCATCTTGTACCCACCTCCCACATGGCGGCCATCTTGTACCCACCTCCCACATCTTCCACTGGCGGCCATCTTGTACCCACCTCCCACATCTTCCACTGGCGGCCATCTTGTACCCACCTCCCACATCTTCCACTGGCGGCCATCTTGTACCCACCTCCCACATGGCGGCCATCTTGTACCCACCTCCCACATGGCGGCCATCTTGTACCCACCTCCCACACATCACGCATGCGCACACCGCCCCAATACCGCCACAAAACCTACACTTATGACGTCACACCAGGTTCTGCGCATGCGCAGTGAGGCGCTATTACGCCAATTAGGGTATTGTATACTACTCATGCTACAGTATGCTGTCCGTATCTGGTGTACCGGTACTATATCATTGGAATACCGTTCCATTGATCATGGAGTGCTTGGGTCAAGTCTTGTCTTGTCTGTATTGCGAGGTTCCTATAGCTGTCAATCTGGGACCCAATATGACCCACAAGTGCTCAAGGAGATTCAGATCAGGGCTTTTGCGATGGCAACGGCAAAACTGGGTGGTGCTCAACTCTTGCGCAAGTGTATACCTTGTTATATGTGTTTTTTTTGCCAGTATTCCAAGTTCTTTTTGACCTGCCCACCAGTAAGGGCGAGGAGATATATGTTAATTTGTATACTTCATGGTGAGATATGCTCCTGCATTTGATTCACTTTGTCTCAGCTTTGTTCTGTGACTTGTTCGAGACCTCCATAAGTTTATCTCCCAAACCAGCTGCCTTCCATTGTTCCCAATTCACCGTCGTAATTTGCCAGATTTCCAGGTTTGCAAACTTCTAAGACGTGAAGAACATTAATGTGATCTGACATCACTGGTTCATGCTCCGGTACACACGCTACATGTTGTGGACACGGCGAAGAAGAAATCACACATTGTAGTAGTGATCTGATGGTACCGATGACGCCAACTACCGGGTTACACAAGATAGGCCCCACATCACCTATAGCAAGATGGACAGGCAGACATACAGAACATTTGTGTTCTGTTTAACATACGATTTTCGTTCGATATTTTGCACGAATTTTCAAATATTTTATTTAGGCTATTTTTTCCGAACAAGAAAACTACAAAATAAATTAGGAAATAATTATCTGACGTGAAATTAAATAATTGTGAACACATTTCTGGTGAAAAAGCGAATATTTGAAGAAAAACGACTGAATTCAGCCATGATCCTACTCGAAGGGATATGCAATTAGGCTCAAAATGACAATTTAGGCTCAAAATAACACCAAAATGATACGGTGTAAATTCACGTACTTTTTCGTCTTTTTCGAGACAGTGTAGAAAGTTTGGTTGGGGAGCGGGATAATCGGTCCCAGTCTAATAGGGTTACGAGGTCCCAGCTAGGGCCGAAGCATCTGGGATGCAATTAACTTCAAAACCTCCCCCTTATTCAACCAAATTAAGGCCTGTACATGTAATTAACATCTATGAAAAATATAATAGTAATTCTCCTACTAATCGGTTCGATTTCCCGGTAAATTACATACGAAACGTGAGATGAGAAAAATAAGCGCATGTTTAGTCAATTTTGTCAAGACAATGTTCTGTCACTGGAGACAAACTTCCATCTTCATTCATTTGTAATATTTCACGCCGGGTAAGACACAAAGCATCTCAAAGAGAAGGTTGGCGGCAGTGAGGGCGGTTGTCCCTGTTGTATCATACGGCGGGGATACCTGTGGAGTATAATACACGTAACATAATTAGCACATTTTCAGTCTCCTTTTCATTATTTTTTTCACTAAACTACGAAATCAAAATACTGCATGTAGTTAACGTTTATACACCCTAAGGCATAGTATACTAGTGCTTGCCGATATATGTGGATGAAACATTATATTTTTATATTCATCCTTTCCCTTATTAAAGCGATAACAATGAATTAAAGAAGCGACAGTATACGCTGCTTCTCGCGCCAGACTAATAGCATTCTACAGGCACGCCAACCGGGGAGGGAAGTTTTTTTTTTGGAAAAGGAATCACCGGAAAAGGAATACAGGATTAAGTTTTTTCCGGGGAAAGTGTTTGGGGGTGGGGGGCGAGAGATGACCCCGGACCCTCCTAGCGTGACGAGCCTATGGCGCGTATGGTTATGGTGATATTTGGGGACATTCTGCCCCCGGTCAAATCATCTTCCTTCGCCACTACATTCTTGAACTTTCCATGCTTCAATATGGAGAAGTCTTCCAGAAAGGGACGTTTTGCTGCAATAAGTATTAATTATGTCCGTTATCGTCAGTTCAACTATATTGTTAACCATTTTGTGAGAATGAATGTCGACTTACCTCAACTAAATCACCGCCAACAATGTTTAACCCTTTACACCCACGAATGATCTCCAAGGCCTGAATAGTGGTTAACCCAGCAATTTCCGGAGTTCCTTGAAAAAGATACATGAATTAAACAAGGAATGTAACTCAGTAGAGTGCACTTACTATCCCATTGTGAAGTTCACTTAGTGGGTAGACTGTCGCACAATTGCTTCAGTCAATCATCATTCAGCTTTTAAGAACACATAAACAAATTTTCACACAAAATTCCCTCTAAATTTTCACGTGAGCCATATATTGACATGCTTTCGACCAATAAAACATTATTCTCTAGCCATGCTGGTTGAACATATAATACTATATAAGAGCTGCATTCAGAATGTCTATACCGGTACCCTGAAACCTTAAACAAACTGTATTTGTCGGAATCAGCATCAGCCAATAGCATACAATTTTGGGTCGGTCTTTCCTGTAAGTTATACTCTCTAAAAAAACTTGAGCGAAATTTCACTCAAGTGAGAGCGGAAATTCCTCTCACACAAGCACTTTAGTGAAATATTTCACTCAAGTTGAGTGAATTCCACTAAAGTTGAGTGAGTTCAACTTGAGTGAAATCAACTACACTAAACTTGAGTGAGTTATCAACTCAAACTTGAGTGTAATTTGAGTGAATTTTCACTCAACTTGAGCGGGGTGAATTTCCACTCTCACTTGATTGAAATTTTCACTCGAGCTTTTTTAGAGAGTATTGTTGTTCAGGCCTTTGTAAAACCAGAAGCAAATGAACTAAAAGTGTGTTTCTTTAAACTATAGCTTAGATTAGACTAGCTAAACAGCTCTGGCACTCGCCAAACAGCCCATTCTCAAAGAGAGCCGTGTCTACCCGCGGGAGACCAAAGCGACTCTCATGTAAACTGGTGACATTTTTGAATCTCCAATCTCAAAGCGAGGCAGCATGACATCATTCTCAAAGCGAGCCGTGTCTACCCGCGAACTACTTCCTGTATTAGATAACTCGCTTTCACGGCCAAGTATACATACCGACAATAATTTGTTCGCGATTGATATGCTCCGAAACGGATAAAGTCATTTCCCAATTATATAGCCCACGTTATGTTTAGCAATTCGCTTCTAACTCGGCGGAGTCAGCAGGTCAGTGACAAGCCAGATAATCATACGCCGCCTACTCACCCCCCAAATTTTGGGGGGATGGCTCCCATTTACTCGTGAGACTCTTTCTCGCAGTAGGGAGTCTCGCGAGACGAGAATGCAAACAGCCTTCACTAGACTCCTGTACAGTCCCTACGCACGCAAGACGAAATACAAAGGGGCCACTCTGGGGATGATGGGTGTGGCTACTTGTGCACGTTTCGCAGGCTAAGTATAGTCAAATTCCAGTGATGCAACATTAGATATTTGTTTGAAAACTTGACGAACACGACGCATACCCAATCTGTCTGCGCAACTACGTCAAAACATGTGTTATATGCAGGCACAGGCCCTCAAAGCAAGAGTTTTGGGGGGATGTGGGCGATGGTATTGGGGCGAAGTGTCGAAATATGGGGTCTCTATATATACACATGGGCAGTGTGGCTAACGCCACAGGATCGACCAACAAAGTAGAGTAGGCATTCGGACTCCGACGCGCACTGAACTCTTGTGCCCCATATTTCGACACTTCACCCTAATACCACCGCACACACACCCCAAAACTCTTGTTTTGAGGGCCTGTGATGCAGGGAGGCGGTGGTCAATGCATTCTAGCTAGTGTGATGTATGGATGCAGAATTCTAGTTCAGTTGCTTCTGGTAAAACTGAAAAGCCTCCTACAGGTATAGACTCAGCTGTGGTACCCAGAAGGCTTATCGTACCTTTTTGTGAAGTGACACTAACACGAAAGATGGATCCCATATTGGGCAACTTTATTTGGACACACGATATTGTTATCAGGCAAGTCTCTAACGAGGAGACCTCTGGCCTTCCATAGACTACCTACCAGTACCAGGTGCGTGTGCAGGGTCCAAGCCGTCAATGTCAAAGGTGATATATACCGGGCCGGTACCCATCATACTTCTGATCTCTACCATCAGTGGCGTTAACGACTTGTGCCAACATTCTTCAATACACACCACACGGAATCCCTACGTAAACAATTTACAGTGAGGTAATTGAATAAAATATTGTGATAGGCGGACTGATACTTCTGCAACGAGCGTTGATTGGCTCCTTTTCCGCGAATTTTCTTCATAGGTCAATGAAAATCCCGGATTTGTTTTTGAAAATTTGAATGAACCAATCAAATGCTTTAAAACTGGGAAGCTATCCCATGATGCACTGTTGTTTCTAGGGTGAGTGAGCAGGATTTAACGTCGTTTTCAACATTTTCCCCCCAGTTATATCACGACGGTGCCTTCGTGTGCCAGAACAGGAGAGTGTCCACAGTTCCTATTATCCTGGACACTGATTATCCCAGACAGTACAGCACTGTTGTTTCTATAACATAGCAATATCTTAGTATAATTTCTTTGTTCCGGTTCCGATAATACTGGATATTGGCTGTAATCGAATTATTATAAATGTTAACCCGAGAGACCGTAATCACAATACATTTGTTTGAAAAAAAATTCATGGAATTGAAGCTTGACGCGACTCTCTCCAAACGTAGATGTTCAATACTGAAAGTAACTGAGGTCAACAAAATTAAACAAACTTATGAATTGAGAGGTCAAATGGAGTTCGCTGCTATCTCTACAAAATTGCACGCTGTGAAATGGACGAAAACAGGACTTTTCGACGATTTTCCATTCATCTAGACAGTCTAAGTTGCTAAAATACATAAAATCAGTCATTAAAAGAAAATTTCGATCAAACTCCACTTTATCCAGAAAGGTCACTTCCGCTAGTCGCTCTGAATTTCAGTACTCGCAGCCTCAAACTTAATCATGGAAGAAGTTAGAGAGCTTACCTGGTCCCTGCTCCATTTATAATCCTCCGCACTATACCCCGTTCCTCGTAACCCGATCTGGGTCACCCTATTGCCATCGATACATCCTTCCTCGAAGGCTCGGCGGAACGGGCTTCCATGAGAAATTTTAGCTCCGAACATAGTGTCGTGTGTATCTGCGTGAGCATCAATATGTATAAGTCCAACTGGTCCGTATTTCTCCTTAATAATGAGATTAGAATAAAAATAATGAAAAATGATGAAACGAAAGAGGCCAGATTAAGTACAATTCATTTTAAATTCGCTGCTCATGCTTGAATCTCGGTATCCCACTGAATTCATATTTTCTACCAGCGAATTCATATTTTCTAAAATGATAGAGTACTTCTTATTTGTATAAAGTATCACGGGGAAATCCAAAATGGTGTCCGCCAGGAGGAAACCTCAGAATTTCGACTATTTTTTACTTGCATCGTCCGAATGTGCACACGAGAATACTTCATTGCAAGAACTGATGATTATCTCACAATGTTTTTTTCCCCAAAAATTTGACAAAAAAAGGGATAAGAGGGACAATATTGTGATTTAAAAAGACCAAATGTAGTCATAATACCACCAATAATTCATCTTGAAAAACTAAACCAACCTTGATGGCTTGTAGTATTGGATATGACATCGTGTGGTCTCCGCCCATGGCTAAAGGTTTGCAACCATTTTGGAGAAGTTTGTTGAAATGTGCCTTAATCTCTTCACAAGCTTGTGGTAGATTAAACAGGCTAAAAGCCACATCACCGACATCGGCTACTTGAAGAGCTTCGAACGGCGCTGCCCCTGGTAAAGAATATGTATATCCTGATTTCAAGGAAATATGCAATCTGGGTAAAACAAGATGGTAAATCAGGGGAATATCATCTATGAAAACTTCGTGCGGAGTGTTCGCCCATTTTCTACGAGAACTCATAATAAGCCAATCACGACAATATCTGCCTTTTCTCTTTGACAATGATTGAGGTTTAGTTCGCACGGCACGATCTTTTGATATTTTCTACCCCCTAACATAAAGTCAGACTTTTCGGCGCGAGTTAACTCCTTGATCTTTACGCTTTACCACGCACACTGTCTGGAAATGATGCCATATTTGTATACTGTTTCCCGATCATAATGTTTTTATATTAGACCACGTGCTACCGTGTGTAATTACTATGGGCGTGGTTTTGAAATTGTTTCGCCAATCTAGCAACATGATTGGTTAACAAATGTAGTTTCAAATTCTCATGGGATTTATATAGCGCTGAAATCAGATATAATATTCCGTGATATTATATCTGAGTTTTACTGAGATTGGGAAATATGCGTATTCATACTTCATTCGCCTTCCGATAAAATGACCATTTTTTCCATCATTCAGATGAAGATGATATTTTTCTCATTTAGTTTGTCTAAATATATCCTCAAGTGACGATAACGGGTCCCAAGCCTGTGCGAGGTAGGCGATCGCTGCACAATAGCGCCATCTACACTTTGAAAACGATTCACGGGTTCCTCTTGAAATTCCGGGACGATTTCCTGAATTTTAGCGACTTCACCGTTGAGTTCATGGAACATGTCCTGGATTTCAGGCTAAAATCTCTGAAAATTGAGTTGTGGATTTCAGAAGAAATCCCTTAATCATTTCGAGAGTGACAATTTTCTCTGTATAGGAGATATTTGTCGGCTCAATCTGAAATCTCGGTATTATCGCGGGGCTTTACATATGTTGAGCTACTTTTACCGTCACAATCCACTACTCGTACTCGAAATGAAGAGGATATGTTGTTTAATAAGAATGTGGGGATTACACAGTGCTACGTGACACGGATAAGACCATGTGTAGGGCGGGTTGAAGGAAACCGGTTGTACAGCGCCTTCGATCGACCAGTACCGATCGCGGAGCGACGAGGTGCCAAAATACATTCATCCACCCATCCATCCGCATCGATCAGCTATGGTTGCAGTCGTTAATTTCTTACGAATCTTATCTTATTCCATCGAGAAAATGTATGATGGGGATTCCGCCTACTGAAATAATTTGAACTGAATGGAAATTGTGTTAGAAATATGTTGGTATGCCTTTGTAAATATTAATCAATTTTGGAAGATATTCGGAGATAACTCAGAGGTGTAGGCTCATGTTTCCAAAATTGTCTTTCGGTTAAATGATTTAAGTTGAGCTGTCGAGAACCAAGTCATATTTTTCATATGAGTAATGGTCAGCCATCTTTCCGTTGGGAACAAGATAAATTTTCCAGGGGCTGGCATTTTAAAGTAAGAGGTTGGAGGTATTTATCAATTACCCAGCGTGGTTAATACACTTCAAGTAAGGATCACCAGACAAAGCAAAAACTATCAAGTCCGGGAACATTTTTAGCGACACAAAGACCTCGACAATAGTTTTCTTCATCAATTATCTATCCCCAAGGTTTCATTTCGGAAAGTCAGGCCTTCTTGATGCATCAGTTTGTAATAATCTAATTAAAATCAGATGCGAATATTTCAGGAAGCGACTTTCCGGTAGGTTTTACATTGATCAGACTGCAGTGCGACTACTATCGTCACGATTTGTTGTATATATACAACTATTCCTATAGCTATCATGAGCAAAGAGACTGTGTAACAATGTATCACAAAAATGTCGGCACCACAAATGTAATATATTCATACAGTTTACATCAGTTCCTATGAATATATAATGCATGCATATTATGTAGAGTTAAATATGTGAAAGGGTTAACCCTCCGATCGTGACGTCATAGAATACAGCCTTCTGCGATCGTCTTGTTAAACGTGCCCGCCGGAGTTTGTGCTCTGTTTGTTTTATTGGTCCATAAATATGACAACAAACCAGAACAGGTATGTGTCACATAAGGTGCTTGAGAGAAGAAACTTCTTCTTTTTTTTGCGAGAAAAAAAATCTAATATGGTCGGGAAATAGTTCAACCAGTCAGAAAATAGAACATTTTATACAAGCCGGCAACACGGATAGATTTATACATATAAGATATAAAGATGTGCTGACATTATTAGTAATTAGTTATTTTAAGCAGCATAATACTTACCTGTTGTTGTGTTAAACGGTCGAAGCATCACAGATTCGGTTCGAATCTGACGAGGCCCGAATCTGGCTCCAGATCGGTTTGACGTCCCGATATCTAGAGGCACGCCCACGAAACATACATCCAATCCTGTGCATTAGATAAAGTTCATAATAATTTAAAGTACAGTGAACGTTAAGGGAGCTCATCTGTAGTAGACTGCATGTCTACGCATTATTCACATGCGTATTTGTTCAATGTGGAAGCATATAGTCTCTTGGGCAGACTGTATTTTTCTATAACAGTCTGCTTACGGGCAATCAAAATGGCGCACCGATTGCATTGACCAAACGCCACGTCCGCCTAAAAGTAAAACGCCAGCTATTGAATTTATTGGTAACCCTACATTCTCCCCCAGAAGAAGCTTGGTTTTCATGGTGGCTAAAATGCGTGGAATCAGTGGGTAGACTCTCAATATCAGCAGTCTCTGCGCCAGTATCTGTATCGTCTTCAGAACCATGCAAATTACTCTGGTGCCTCATCATATCGTAGTTTCTGGGAAAGGTTTGCTTACACCCAGAGCAAGTTTAAGCCATGTTAGGATTGCATCTCTTGTTGTGTGTAGTCATATAGCGTACTGGCCTTAGTGGTAGAGAAATGTTTTTAAGGTTAGATTGTATAATGTGGCCCATACTGGTCCAGTGGTGACAGGTGGGCCATATTTGGTCTAAATAAGGCGTACAGGATGTCCTGTTGAATCTCTTGTTATGTAAAATAATACTGAGGCATAAATTGTGACACCATCAATGGCAGTTCGGCTTTGGATGGGCGAAAGGGCAGTCCGGCTTGGGATGGGCGCCTAAGTGTCTGTGAGACGTGACCTTGTGTGTAATGAAGTTATATGTGCCCCAAACTGGTCCAGTGGTGATAGGTGGGCCATACTTGCTTAAATATGACGACAAGGGAGTCGTATTGAAACTCGCGTTTTTTTATAGTCTTACAGTGTTCTGGTCTCAGTGTGACGTCATTACGACATCATCAGTAGTAGGTACAGTGTAGTTTCGATTGGAATGGGAGCGTCTGTGGGTTGTGACAATGGGTGTAAATTGGGTATATGGGGTCCATACTACTCCAATGTTGGGGGGTTATATGGAACGTGGGTTGGAGTCTTGCAGTGTCCTGGTCATGACGTGATGCTATTGTGCGCATAGGCACTCGGTGAGTAGTAGAGAAAAGCACCGAGTTGCTCAGATATACACTTTGATGGTTGAAACTACACACTAACCCATAATGGCTTTGGAGATGCACGTGGACCCTGTAGCGCAAGAGCATGTATAAGTCATATTGAAGGATTGAACCTCGACCCTGGAGATCTTTCATATTGATGGCGGATCATTTGACTGCGGAGTCTGAAGACTCGACCACAATCCTGGTAGTATGGGTGCCTTATGGAGTAACAGAAGATGTCGCCGTAAATGATCGACACGATAAAATGATTTCCTGGCTGCAGATCGAACAATTATAGTCAGCAACAGGTCGTAGCTTTTACACTCATGGTTAGGATAAATCTATACGGACTCCTCAGCCTCAAACGTGTATGTCCATGGATTATACGCTGGTGAAATCTCAAACCACTGTGTAGTCTGAAGCGGTATCCACAATCCCCACATTGATGCCTGTGTGCCTCATGGAGTAACCATTCATGGATAGGTAAACTGTCCAGGGGAATATTTTACCACGAAAACTATACAGGTCCGTACACTCGCATAACCGTTTTAACACGCTATATATCGCTAATACAGCGTTACAGAGCACCGGAGTAATGTAGAGAAACGTAGAGTGAAAATGAGGTTTTATAGTGAGTCAGTGCTGTCATTACAAAGCGTCATTGTAATGCATAGAGTCAGTGTGCTAGACAGGGTTTCAATGTGCTGTTACAGAGTGCCAGTGTAGTAGAGCGTTAACTGAGTTTTATACGGCGTCAATGCAGTGCACAGAACGTCAATGTAGTGTTACTAATCAACAATTCAGTGAATAGAACGCCATTGTGATGTTATAGTGCACCGATCCAGTGTTATAGAGCGCCATTGTAGTGCTTTATAGGGTCTGTGCTGTGTTACAAAGCGGCAATGTGGGCTTCGAGAACACCAATGCAGTTAATAGGGAATCAGTGCAGCATATTGGGAGTGATTTCTGCATACGGAGCGTCAAGCCCAGACTTGTCTAAAGATGACGTTGATCGGTCACCACCACAAACCACACCAAAAACATTATTTTTATATATTACTACCTACTATATTATTATTTACAATATATCGGGTACAAAATAGAATCACGAGTGGGATTCGAACCCACGCCCGCATGAGCAGACCTGCATTTAAAACTGGCGCCTTAGACCATTCAGCCATCCCGACACAGTTAATTATAACGACCAAACATAAACATGTGTACAACAGTGTATGGACGAGATCATGGCCGCAGCAGTCCACAGGAGTATGATGTAGGGTTTATGGACAGATGGATATGTTGGGATTGTATTAATTCTTCCATTCAGGCTATTATAAAAAGCGAGCGGTTTTGCTCGTTTACAGCAGACCATTTGTCAACCACTTAAGTCCCGATGTTGACCTGCTCCACCTCTTCGAAGACATTTGCACGACTGCATTAATTACAACACCATGAATCTGCCCTCCACGTCTCAACTACCCCATATACATAGATGACCTTCGGGGATAAATTAAATCGCTTGGTCAGTTAACAACGCCTTGAACGGTTACTGCAAGAGGCACCCAGGCATCAATGTTGGGATTGCGGACACAGCTTCAAACTACACAGTCATTTGAGATCTCATTAAGGTGGTGTAATATATGGACATGCACGGTTGAGGGATGACAGGCCCGTAGAGATTGATCCCATTCAAAATAAATCGCACTGAATAATGCGAGTAAACTACGAAAACAGCCGCTCTATGACATGCTGCCGGGCCAAGAAATAGCGCACCTAGACCCAGTTTGCTTGATGTAAAGTTCGTTTTACCGGGCGACATGTCCTGAAAAGTCCGTTCTTCGGACTGGAATCACCTGGAATCGGAAGTGGCATTACCACCCGCGGGAGCTCTGAATAATGCGAGCAAACTACGAAAACAGCCGCTCTATGACATGCTACCGTTACATATAAATTACACCCTAGTCTTATTACCCACTGGTCTCATTACCACCTGGGCCCATATTTGGGCCAAGAAATAGCGCACCTAGACCCAGTTTACTTGATGTAAAAATTGTTTTACCGGGCGACCAGCCACTCACGTGACTCAAAGCGCCCACGTCGAGAGCTGGCCCACCCTGCACGACCCATGTGCACCAGGTATGACCCATATACACTTGACTAGGTGTAAAGTCCGTTTTTTCGCTTTTTTTAAGATGTCCGACTGATTTCCGGAATACTGTACTTGCATCCACCCGCCAGTCACGTGGCCCAAAGTGCACCCGACGGGCACATCAAGTTGACAACTTGAATACCAAAAGTGAACCCGATATAGACCCGTTTGACTCGGTGTGAAATCCGTTTTTTTTTCTGGGCAACATGTGCTGTAAATTGCGTTTTTCCGGATTTTATTCAAATCATATTTGGAACTTCCGATATAGTCGTTTCTCGCGTTAGTGACCACCAGACTGATCAGACTGAATATCCAGTGGGTAATGAGACAGAGCCTGGAGCCGGATGGTTATTAAAAGGTTTATCACCGTGTGCGTTCACGAGACCTATGAGAGGAAAAGCCTATAATCAGCGAGCAAACATTCAAATATCGATCGATGTCTGTGTCGGGTTTCGAGATACCCATGTATAGGATGGGCCCTTCTGCAGGAAGTTGGTGAGCTCAAAATCGTCCCTGTCGTCATGTCACTTCCGGTTTCGAATTTGGATCTCAACTGAGCTCACGATCTTCAGCGCGACATTACGGAAACTTGAACACAGAGCCTCGTTTTCATTATCAGTGTTCTCTTTGGTTATTGGCATTGAGGCTTTGGCAATCAGGACGCAGTCTTCGATATTCCCAGTTATAAAAATAGACGTTTAGAGCATTATAAAAGCGAACAGCAATCATGCACACAACCTGGTTATTGTTTTAAAATATAGTACTTATAAAGATACCGGCATAAGACGTAATATCAATACGAAAAATTCATCGCGGTGATGGACCGCGAAATCCGTATGAGGAGCGACCCGTAATATATCATGTCTAACAAGCACATAACCGACACGATTAACGCCGCGGGTGTCTGAATGCTTCAAATCTTCAGGTCCATTCTTCATTCCACATTTTTGGAACCTGGATCGTTTGAGCGTTCAGACGCCCGTCAACGCTCAGAGTCAAAAACGCTGGAACGCTTTCAGTGCTGGTGTCAAACGCGTCAACGTTTCAACCCTTCAAGCGTGGAATCATCTCGTTTCAACGCATCAACATCATACAGACATACACCCCCCAAACACGCACGGGGAATTTTCCTTGGGGTTATGACAAGGGTACCCACGTATTTATTATACTACCCTAGTGAGAATGCCATACTCCAGGTATCTCATTTAATGAAACTCGCATGTGTCCCAACCCCGTCATTCTCCGTATCATGCTTCACACCTGTTGCGTATGCCTACCATGCGCATTTCATACTACTCCGCGGAATGGAAGTGACATCATAACCCTTGCGCATGCGCACTTAACATTGATACGTCAAATTTGAAATATAAAAACGACACGATGATAAACGGACACGTCGAGGCAATTTTCAATATTTGATTTTCATTTTTATGCGAAGTGAAACATAAAACGGAAATTGAAAATTGTCAATCAAATTCCAATTTTTGATCTCGAAAAACCGAAAACGAAAATTACAAAATTGGTCAAATTTCAATTTTTGATTTTGAGAAACCAAAACGAAAAACTAAACTTTAACTGTGCAATTAAGGTACGTACGTACGGACCTTTTCTGAAGAAGTGCTCAGCAAATTTATTACATATTAAGTAAGGCCATTTTAGTGGGTTGTAACCCATACATAGGAAGAGCTGTGGTGAGAACTCGTTCCACCCGAACCTGCCTGTGGCTCTGGCTCGTTACGAGCGTAAAACGCCTTTCGCCAATGATAGCGGGAGCCTCACATTGTACAGAGTGCCAACCGAAAGATAAAATATCCCAACCTTCCGTAGTCTCTTGAACTGGGAGCCGCATCATTGAGGCTATGCCCGCTGGTCTTGGTAGATCATTTCCAGTCGGCGGAGCGTTGAATTTGTACAGACAGCCATATGTAGATACTTTTCTTCCCAATATCTTTACAGGCCCCCTCTGGAGTAGATTTAGTCCTGAAGATAAACACGATGTAAGATGCGTTGATCCCACCGACAGTGCCATCTTTGATCCGGCTTGTTTCAGTGTTCACGTCAAAGTAGACCTACACATTCACAGCAGGTACCTACATGTATCTCTACAGTTTCAGTGAACGTAAATCATGGGATGATAGGCACAACCTAGTTTAAATACTGTATTGCATAAGGCAGCGGGTAGATAGATAGGCCTATACTGTAGACATCGACCTACTATAATTAACCCTGGCACCTCCCTCGCTAAAGGAAAGTGGGCTGGAGAGTCAGTGTTTTCATACGGTCTTTTCTGTCCGTCGGTGAGTCCGTATGTTCGTCCGCGTTGACATCTCAGAACGTGGCCGGATTTACATAAAATTTGGCGTATCGGTACATATAAGCAGTTGTGTGACGGCACGGCGCACCCCAAATGGTTTTGATATCAGATGCAAATTAATTCAAGTTCTTGCACAGAATATCTATCAGGCTGTCTGTCTCTCCGTGACGTTATCTCATAAAGTACTGGTTGGATTCACCTCATGTTAAGCCCAGGTGCGTATGCAGTGATGTGACGATGCCTTGAACACCGACAATTATACCATGACACGATTTACGTTCACTGAAACTGTAGAGATACATGTACCTGCCATAATGATTTAGTAATAGTACCTACCGCAGGTTCGAAGATGTCCTCGTTAATCAATCTTCAGATATGAAATAAAATATATCCTGCATCATAGTATAGAAAGAGCAGATTTACTTTTCACAGCATATAAATATACCTTGGTTCAAATACGTAACACTGTTCAGAAAAAGCAGATTTACTTCCAACGGCATATACGGCACCGTAGAAATACTTTGGTTCAAATACTTTAGGAATACTTTACACTGTTTAGATTTAGGTATATATATATAGAGTCTAGGACACTTTCCTCACTTGAACAGTTTCCCACTCGGACAGTTCCCCACTCGAACTTTTCTCCCACTCGGACAGTTCCCCACTCGGACATTTCCCCACTCGGATTTTTCTCCCACTCGGACAGTTTCCCACTCAAACATTTCCCCACTCGGACATTCTCCCACTCAGACAATTCCCCACTCGGACATTTCCCCACTCGGACATTCTCCCACTCAGATAATTCTCCACTCGGACAGTTCCCCACTCGGACATTTCCCCACTCGGACATTTCTCCCACTCAGACAATTCCCCACTCCGACCGTTCCACACTCGGACATTTCCCAACTCGGAGATTCTCCCACTCACTCACAATTCCCCGCTTTCAATTAACCCACAATATGAACCGAATATATTAAACTGTTCATTATTATGTTTTAGACAATTTTTAACGACAATTAAGTCTACATGGTGAATGACAAATGTAGCACAATATTCATGTGCAAGACATTTGATATTTCTTTCGAGCATTATAACACGTGTATTTAAGATATTTATGTATTCATATTAAAATAATGGATTATTTTAACGATACCACTAAAAACATGACAGACGGGATTGGAATCACAACAACAACATCACAATCATAAACGCACCCTAGATTAGGTTTTATAAACTATTTGCAAGTTCTGTGTAACGTTTACAAGTTCTGTGCAGTTTAGTAAATCTTTTTAAAAGACTTGAGCAGAAATCAGCAGTGAAACGGAGACACAGAATTGACCTAAGAGGGAATTCTTTCGCCATCAGAATCACCAGCAACTGGAACAACTTAGCTGAAGAAGTCATATCAGCATCAAGTGTTAACGCATTTAAAAACCAACTTGACAATCACTGGAGCATGACAAGAGATATTTATTGGTACAAGATAGCGTGGTGATGCGGAAGCGGAGTGCACGGAGTGAAGTCGGCCGTCTGGAGGAGCTAACAAGTCTAGGACTTAAGCTCGAAGCGGAGGTATCAGGTATCAGTGAGTTGGTTGAGAAATCAATCGAAAGAGTATGCCGAATACAAGGAGAATCTCCACCGAATGCAATGAATTGAATTCCGCAAAATATTAAATATTGGCAACGACTAGAAACTCAATCCGAAAATGCCCTCCTTAAGGATGCATATGAATGTTCAAAATCATTGTCTGATCGTACTGTCACCTGGTTCAGTTACATTCCGGCTCTTTTCGAACACTATTCACTAAATTTCAATTTCACATAGATCTGCCAGTGATCCCAACCTTCCCAATGTCGCCAAAGGAAAAATGCTCACTGTATATAATGCAAATAACGAACAGAAAATCAACTTCTGTGAAAAGTTATTATACTACAAACAACTTCCAGTGCCTCAATCCCTACCATTATACCAAATAGAGATTAGAAACCAGAACTATAGACAGGTAATCACCAAACTTAGAATTAGTACCCATTAGGCCTACCTAGCAATAGAAAAGGGGAGAAGTAATAATATAGATAGGAATAACAGACTTTGTAAACTCTGTTTCCTTGACACTATCGAAGACGAGCAACACTTTCCTTGTATATGCCCAGGTCTCTCCTCTGTGAGAGAGCCCTTTTTCCTGGACTTGATTACAAAAATTCCCAATTTTATTGCTATGAATACCAAAGAAATAACTCTCTATATCATGTCATGCCCTGAAGACACTGCTCTGCTCATCGTAAAATACGTGCACAAAATGTTTGACAAATGCACAGAGCTAATGTCCTGACCCCCTGCCAGAAATTGAATATTACCAAGCTTGATTTGTTCGTTGAAATTGTCACTATTTTTGATTATGTATTGTTCTGTCTTCTTAATAATGTTGGGAGTTATCTCCCCTTGGTCAATGCAGCCATAAATATCGTATCGTATCGCATTCTGGGATACGATACATTGCTATGGTGACGGTGTCAAAATGGCGGCCTCCTTGCGCGGAAATCTTCAGGTAAAGATCGCGCGAAAACTGACAAATTAATGCCGTTTGTCAACTCGTATATGTTGATTAGGACGTTATTATCACACAAATAGCACGTTCCCTTCGTGAACCACTCGCCAATTTCAGAATAACGACCCATTTGCTTAAGTTTAGATCTACCAAAGGGAAGTTGATAAATTATCACTGCCACTGCCAGTGCCACAGTGCCAGTGGCGGCAGTGCATTTTCCACTATGTGAACGGAGACTCGGCGGTTCCAAAGCCCACAACACCCTGCAAAATAGTCCAATACAATGGCTGACTGACAGCCTTTCTTTTAATATTTGGATGTTAAATACTAACAACACGATGTAAAACGCACTGCACACTGGTCTGGGACTCGAAGAGGTAGGCCTAACGACTTCACTTCCGCAACCGTTAGATTAACATGGGGAAACCCAGTGAATGAACTCCTTAAAATTAATAATTTTATTACAACTACTGGGTTAATTATGAACATGATGATGTTAGACGAGATATTATAGTCATGCTTGGGAAATCACACTCTCCAGTTTTAGTGATGCTTGCCCTGCAAGTTCTAGCCTTCGAAGTAGACAGGCAACAATTCATTTTCAAGCACGTGAACCCATGCCATGGAAAAATATATGAATAAGTGCACTTTTGAAAGAAAATAAACTTTTTTTTTGTATTTTTAAAGTTATTCAAGAAAACTGACCTTTCCCAAACGTGATAATAGGCAAGCTGGGCAATCATTACCAGTATCAAACTCTGTCTCTGGAATCAAATATTTGGTACCAATTCTAGCAGCTGTATGATGTTGTTATCCACTTCTAGTTTAAACCACTCTCATGAGATGCATTTTCATTGCACTGGTCTTGTGGATTGTCAACTGTCACATCAAATTTCAGAATGCTTTGGCTGTCTGAACTGATTTCTCTCGAAGTGTCTGACTCTGCCTGAAGGCGATCATATCTTCCAGATGTTCACAATCATTCAAAAGCCATAGACCCAATCCAGTTTGGTGTGATTTCATTTAACTATGTTTTATTACCGTTTTGCAGATGGAGAATGTCCCAGGGTTACAGTCCAAGAAATCAGGGGATATGTCTGGAAAGTTATTGCGCCGTCCTCGAGCTCCGAAACAAGCCAAATTGTCACACGAGGAAACAACTTTACCAAAACACCATCATGATTACCAACTCGACCAGTTACGTCCCCTGATAGATCAAAGGGTACCCGATTACACTGGGCGGTATTCACCCACGAACAGCGCAGTTCCGAGTCTAATCTCCCCTCCCCCTCCATCAGAGGCTACCCACAAGAAAAGCTATTCGTACGACTATCAGGAGTATGAGAGTTCAGTTGAACACCATATTCAGAGACGAGGTGTCGCTTTCATTACCAGAGATGACAAAAAATATGTCCTCGACTCTCTTTATCGGGAAAAGACTATGACGGCTAGTTCACGGAAAACTGAACGCTACACTGACCATGGCCAGCGGACAGCTAGCTCCGGACCAGCCACCACCCAGTCTTACAAAAATCGAGGGCCGGATCCTTTACCACACAGACCTCCACGACAAAACCCAGAAATTTTCCACAATTACACAGACTTGACGGACGATGCACGATATATCAGACCGCCTGATTTCACGTTAGAAAATTTTGTCGTTCACTTGTCCGAAATGCAGCAGCTGCCCTTGGGGAAAGTGAAACAGGCCATGTATTCCAAACATAACTACAAAAAAATAACCAAACTGCTGATGAAGAAGTTGCACTCGCCGAGTACAGAAGTCAAGACTGTTACTTTAACACCTGAAAGTGAGTTGATAATAGCTTTATCAGACCTTTACATATCATTAACCGTAATTAAATCAGCTCCATAAATCAGTCTCTCACGGCAGGTTTAAGGAGAGTGATCACTCTTGCTCTCTATTACTCTCCTAACTTATCCTCCAGGCGAGCTTTTTATCACTCTCCTCACTAGTTAGTGCCTATGCAATGAAGAGTGATATTGGAGAGAGTGATCATTCTTGCATCACTCACGCAAAACACAATCCAGGTGAGTTATTTATCACCTCTCGCAGATTTTGCAAACAAGAGACACTGTATAAAATTCAATGCCTGTCAATTCTAAAGCTAAATGGATAGATCGGATTGATCAGGTATTCAGAAGCAGGTGACATCGAATGGGGAATCTCCGATATCATTGATTTCATGCTGCATCTTCATGCACAAGCCGATTTCTCCGTTCACACTTCAAAGTCATGGAAGTAGCCTTTAATTTACTCGGACCACCTATTTAAAATCTGAGACGAGCCAATCAGAACCTACCCAACGGCTGTGTGTGAGGTGAAGTAATATTCTCTCAGTATAGTCATTCTTCCTAATATGGTGGTACCACTCAAAAAACGCATTTCGAAATTCAAATCGATTTGAGGTTCATGACATTTTGTGTCTATTTAGAAATTCTTCTGAACAGAGCCAGTGAGCTGACATATCAAGGCTAATTGGAAGTGTAAACGGAGAAGTGGATTTGTCACTTGTGTATGAAGGTGTTCACGCCCTAGTGATCAAATGTGTTAGCTGTCTGGGTGACCGTGGGTAGTACTTGTGACAGTTTCCCCATGTTTAATATATGGGGAATTACACAATTCACCATCCCTCATGAATATTGTAATGATACTGGGACTTCACCAGCATGACCAGTCAGCTCTTCTGGGCTACTATAACTTGCACATGCAGGGCTTCGTTTTTAGTGGGAGTGATAGCTCACCTGCACGCAAACACTCACCTAAATTCGTGTCACGAGAGTGATTTATAGCTCACGTAAACTGTCACATTTTATGTTGTACATTGTATTCTAGTGCAGCCACTCGCCAGACTTTCAAATACCCTCTCCTAAATATTTTAACGTGAGCTATTTTCACAAGAGTGATTTATAGCTCACGTAAACTGTCACATTTTATGTTGTACTCTATTGCAACCACTTGCCTGACTTTCCAATACCCTCTCCTAAATATTTTGATGTGAGCTATTTTCAGCTCCCACACTAATTCTAAACACGAAGCTCTGATACAGGCTATTCTATGTTTAGTTACATACAGTTACATTTAAATTTGGATATGTTAGATATACTTACACACAGTTTGCTTCTCCCGATCTTAGTTTCTCTGTAAACTTATATGAATTTTCTTGAATTCGTCCACAATTGCATACAAACAATACAATTTTGAGTTGATGTTTGTCAAACATAATCCTGTACATGGTCTTCTAGAATCACAATTGTTACATTTTGTTGCTACTAAATATTCTATTGAGTTTCTTGTTCATTACCTGCATGTATTATTCCCATATATATGTTACATTTATCCATGATTTTCACACCAGCATATTTCCTTCTGATCACAGGTCAAAATGTGCCCAGCTCAGAACAGAGAATACCACAGAGACAGCTGCTGATCGAAATGGCCGCCATGATCAAACAGCACGTGAGGGACCTCATGCACACGGATGTCAGATCCATCATTAGACCCTTACCAAAATACAACCCCAGCTATCATCCTGGCTCAGCTCCACACACTGAAATCATCTTGTACGAGGACTCCACTCAGGAAAGGAGGAGTGACACAACACGACAAAAAGTGTGAGTTTCCTCCTCCCCTCTACCCCACCTTCCCTTCCCCTGCTCTATGCAGGTACAATCAACAGTCCTTTGCATGTGCGTACAAGTTTTGTTGGAAGGACCCATCACTCATTATAGAAAATATGTTCTGTACGGGTTTATCATGTTGTACATGTACATGTTTTGAAAAGAAAAACAAACACTTGGGCCTAGTGAACTCCTACACGCAGGTACCTCAGTTCTTTGTCCATACATGTACATCTATTTCCGTGTGCTCGGGACCAATTTCGTGTACGTAAATGAAGCAGAAATCCTGGTGCTTGCCTCATCCAATCCCTGCGGTCTTGAAATATTTCTCACCCATGTACAAAGTTCCATGTGGGCAGACAAATTTTCACCGATGTCCGGGGTGAAGAAGAGAGTTTGTTCTTCTCCATTAACTTACACAACATCAACTCTTTACTGAAGTGTCGGTATTGTGTCGCATAAACACCCCATCATGCCCATTGTATGGATAGCATTATGTTCATGATCGCTGGGTCGAACTGACTTTGGGAGAGAACTGATGTGAGTCCACAGAACTTTGTCCCTGCTCTAGCTGGAATACTTCACAAGTGCAAGGATTGGATGGGGCGAGCACCAGCATTTCTGGTCCATGCACACAGTCTCAGAATTGGCACAGAGCACATGGGAATAGATAGATAGACAAGGAAATGAGGTACCTGTGTGTAGGAGATAGCTAGGCCTAATTATTTGTAAAAACATGTACAGCATGACAAACCTGTACAGAACATATTTTCTAAATGTTTGCTAGGCCCGACATTGCTTGAGTTAGTATTGTAAGTACCTGTGATATTAAAGCAGCTGATTAAAGTGTAACTGTGGTACCGGTACTCGTGTATCTGTTCATCATATTCAAGATAACAATGTGAATAATAAAATGTAATAAAGCTTTCCCCCCATCATTTCTCTCGTATTCTGTCTCAGAGGATTCGAAGGTAGCATTCTACAGTGGGAGAGAAATCTTCATTGCCCCTTTTGACGTCAGAGGTGATGTTAACGATGTCATACTTCGAGCATCTTGCACAGTCTGCGGGACGTCATGGCAATGCAGAGAATGGAACAGATTGTGACAATGTTGCATTGTGACGTGGTTAATCATTCCATAATAACGCCACAAGTTCCGACATGGTTGTGGCGCTGTGTACTACAATAACAGGGTATAAATCCTATAATTTGGCAGATTATCTTGAATATGACATAAACTTGCAAAAGTACCACAGTCACACTTTAAGCCTGTTATTTAAGGTGGCTCCTCAGTATAGACTGAAATCCATGTCATTTTTCTTCATAATTCAGGTTAATGCTTCCAGTTTAATACATTCCCAATATGGAATCAAATGGGTGGGAGCCTGGTGGGCGGAGGTTCCTGTTGTATCAATGCATTTTACTGAGAAGCAACAGAAACTTCTTTAATTTTCATGGCTGTTCTAGTACTATTATTACCATGAATGTTTAGATCATGATTTATATGATTATTAAGATCCATTTTTTTTTCACACGTGGTGTATATGTTTCAAATTTAGTATAGATACCAAAGTTAGAAAATAGAATTGGGTGGTCCCACAACCACTTTTTGATTTATTAACCCAAAAGATGTTTAATTTATACACTTCACTTCTTGTTTAAACGAAGAGCTGGAGTGATGTCACTCAATGTGTTATCATCGCATTATGACATTACAAAATCAGGATCAGCAGACGGTGAAACAGTGCCGCTGGGTGTGCTTCTTGACTGTGCTGCAACTTGCCCAAATGGTCATTTTGGATACTGCCGAGTCACCTCAATGTTGCACATATATGTAAATAAAAGTTGTGCCCCAACCCTGCTTGAAACTGATTTTGACATTACTTTTTGTATTATTATTTGTTCTTAAAAATGTTTTTTTTTACTCATATTATTTCATTCTCCAACAGAGAGACAGAGTTACCTACCCAGGATGCCGTGTTTCACACTCCCAGGTCGGTGTTTTTCCAGGGGTCTGCTCGAAGTGGCTCCCCATTCAGTGAGTATAAGGACAATTTATGTAAAAGTGTCTTGCTTGTGGCAATTCCCCAAATAATTCAATCACAGAAGTGGAATTCCCCACCCAAAATCAGGGGATGAAGAAATTATTAGAACAGGAAGTTGACAAAATGATCCAAACGCATGCAAATAAACCATTATTTATTCAATATTCTGGTGATTTTAGAGGGCTATTAAAGTTATTAGAACAACTGATTGAACTTTGTCCACAAAATTGTGAGTCATTGAACTCTAATATGATGATTGAATTATTAGAGGAATTACAATACATACTTGTATCCTCAGGAAACTGTTATAAACTATACCTTTTCCATATTAGGCCATTTGTCCCATCACTCCATGTTGGCAGACCATAAAATACCCAATGCTAATACCATACCATGAAATTGAAATGAATTTCTCTCCCTCCACGCAAATTCCATGTATTTTTTTGTGGAATAGCCAATTTCAACTCGAGTAGATGGGAACACAGATTAACAAACACACAACTAATAGTTTTTTTTAATTGTTTCGAAATTTTGTAGTTCAAGTTTAACGTTGTTTTGAAACATCACATCTGTTCCCAAGAGTGCAGTTCCCACAAATTGTCCCTCTTTGAGATTTCAATTTAATTTATGTTGTGACATTTCGGTACTCTCAATAGGTGGAAGTAACTAGTCTACTATACACCTGGGCTTATGAAGTAACAAGTTGACATTGAACAACTAAAGTTTATGACTGTTTATGTTATTCATTCCAGCTGCTGCAGAAGAGGCTGCTGAGATATCTCCAGCAGAGTTGGCCATTCTTGACTCTCTAATTAGTGGTGGTTGTGCGCTCAGTCTGAAGGTATTCTCCAAGTTACCTTTTGTTTAACAGAAATTAGGTTCAGAGATTTAAGAGTGTACTGAAATCTACTTCTTATGCACAAATGAAAGATGCCTGTAGTTATCTCCCCTGATTGTGATGGACCTACTCAGAGTTGTCTCCCTGGATTGTGATTTGAGTTATCAGATGAAATTTGGAGTTGTCTCCACTGTACTTTATAGCAGTAATTTTCATGAATACTGCTGAATGGAGTTTCTTTTACAACAGTGCATCATGGGATATCATTCAGTTTTAAAACATTTGATTGGTCAATTCAGATTTTCAAATGAAAATGTGATAATTTAATTGGTTCGAGAAGAAAATCCAGTCAATCATTGAGTTTCTGTGGATCCCAGAAATATGAAGAATCTGAAAATATTCCTATAATTATCATGATAAGAAGATTTTATATCATACAAGTTTTATGTTATCTGTTTGTTTACAGGCCCATTTCATCAACGTGCTTCCAGATCTCAGCCCTCTATTGAACACCGTCACCTATGTCAACCTGTCATTCAATGACTTCACGGTAAATTGGTATATGTGAAATATGTTCTCGGGAAAGTCTCTATGATCCAAGATTCCCAATTCTCTGTATTCAGCAATTTCCACTGTAGAAAGCTGAGACAGACTATTATTCAACTGTTGAGGAAAAACTTAATTACGTTTTGTTATTCCCATCGTTATCTTGAATATGACATACTTTTACACAAGTACCCCACTTACACTTTAACAGGTTTAAGGGGCTGAGGGTTGTAGCACCTCTGGTGCCTCCTGTACTACCCATCTAGTATGGATAGAAACGAACTTGAACAGCCACCCACAAAGTTTTTCAAAAGGTGCCAGCTAGAGAACAAACTTGACAACTTTACACAGCCTCCTTGGTTTCTTTTAGTAACCGCAACCATCATCCATCTAAATTCAATCACCCCAACTTTGGGAAGAAAATTTAACCCGTCATTGTAATAAATTTGCTCATGCTCGAAAATCATTAAAATAAAAATAATGGATTGTCTGTATGATTTTGGTCCATTTCCAGTCTTTTGTATTCGTAAAATCTGCGACTCTCCTGGATTTTTGTTTGCGTGAGAACCCTGAGCATCTCCTGGGGATTAACCTGTGGTCTTGTCATGTGATCCCCAGGCCAGGTCATGGTGAGAATTTAAGGGCCTTAGCTCTTCGAACAGCTTCTCGTACATGTAAGATGTGACTTACTGAATCACCCATGGGGTTTCCGGGCATAAAAAGGAATAGGACCCAAACATTCTGATACGACTGAAAGATTGTTGGAAGTAACAATAAATCATACTTGTCACTAACTCTACCTATTGTGTGAGTAATACCAGAGTGATCATTCTCTCCAATATCTTTCTCTATTGCTTTCCCATTTTCATGAGTGTGATACTGAAAGCTCTTGTGAAAACAATGTTGAGAGAGTGATGGATATAGGGCGACTGATCACTCTCCTTGAAAATGAGAGGCTGCATTTTGTCAAATTTTCCTGTTCTAATAATAAGTTTCAACACCCCCTGATTCTATGGTGAGAAATTTCACTTCCTCACGGCGATCGAATTATTAGAGGATTGACCTTATGCTTTATCCTGTAGGAGTTGTCGTCGCTATATATCTGAAATATTGCTGAACGCGACGTTAAAGTTAAACCTTAATTCTCTCTCTATGTCTCCTGTAGGAGTTACCTGCTGAGATATTGGATATGCATCAGTTAGAGGTGTTGAAGATGAGAAATAACCCTATGACAATGATCACCAATGATATAGAGAAACTGACCAACCTCAGGGTCCTCGTCATCTCTTTCTGTCTCGTCACCTGCCTCCCAAAGGGGTGAGTAATTTGTCGGAGATTCTTCCAGAGCTGAGTATGGTTGGCCATCTCTGCGACATTACATGTTTTCATACCATGGTACATGTATAAAATATTATGATGACTAGGATGAGATGTTTCATATCTCTCATTTCAAAAATTGTGAAACTGGTCAAAATTCATTTCTTATTATGACAGTCGAATGTATTAGAATCCATGTTTGGCATTCAATAAATTTTAAAGTATTTTTCTTCCTGTCTTTTTGTCCACTAACTTCCAGATTATTCGCCCTGGACAAACTGGAGCATTTGGATGCAGCCTATAACAGGATTTCTTTACTGCCAAATGAGATGGGAGCACTCAGGTAAACATGGCAATTTCTAATTAGCATCTAGGATTATGGGGGCGGGGATGGAGGGAGGGGCGAAGTTTATTGGCTGTTATTTTCATTTTTCATATCTCTTGCAAAACGACAATACAAAACATTTCTAATTTCTAATTAGCATCTGGGATTATGGGGGCGGGGGTGGAGGGAGGGGCGAAGTTTATTGGCTGTTATTTTCATTTTTCATATCTCTTGCAAAACGACAATACAAAACATGAAAAATTTGCCTTGCTATTAAAGTACGACCATTCAGAAAATGAAGTGAAACCTGTGAATACAGACAAAAAATAGAGTGAAACTGTGAATACTGACACCTGGGTAAAACCAACCAACCTCTAAATACCGACCTTGTCCTGGGACCCAATACGTTAATTTAACATATTTTGAACCTTAATAAACCAGAACCTTGTCAAAACTGACAATACAGTGGTTCAAAGCATGGTCGGTTTATACAGGTTTCACTGAAGTTGCAGTATGGCAAAGTCTCCAATGATGTAATCACAAAATTTGGTTAACACACATTTCTACCCCTTTGAGCAGAAAATAAATATCAGTTCATGGGAACTACATTGTACCTTTCATGGAATCCTTTCACCACAAAAAAAAAGAAAAAAAAAAAATGAAAATGTTGGATAAGCGGTAACAATAACACATTTACAGTAATTCACACTGAACCAGAATTTCGTCCAACAGAAGGGTGTGGCTGTCTGAATGTGATGATTGAAAATTTAACCTATGCTTATACCATTGGGTTGTTCTCATTTGGATGTGCAACATATACATGTACACAGTCCTTCACTCACATGGAAATATCAAAGCAAATAAAGCACAAAGCACAATTTCTTTTAGTTACATGTATTTCCTTTCTTTATTAACTGAATTCGCGCAACTTGAATGTGAAAGAAAATGATAATTATGTGAATTGTCCCAATCTTGGAACATCAAAGAAACTTGGCTTCGGGATAAATCTGTGGAATCTAAATACTTGGAAATAGCTGAAAGCGCTATTTCATTATTCCCCATTTTAAAATAGAAATTTTCCTTCTATTTTGACAGAAGTCTTAAAGAGCTGAACATGGAAGGGAACCAACTGCCAGCACTGCCCCGAGGAGCCCTCAAACTGAAAAACCTTCAGCGACTCAACGTCAAGAACAATTTTATGCATCCACTGTTCTGGAAGGACCACATGAAGAATGAGCCTCAGGTACGGAGCTTGATTGCCTCATAAGAGCCTTCTCTCGTCTCTGGTTTTGACATATTCACCGACGTTATTGGAGAAGTGCCGCTTGAAGTACAGGAGCTAGTGATGGGCAAAGAACATGTATCACTGAAAAATTGAAGGATCAATATTTTGTTTTTACTTTTTTAGACTGCAGTAGGCCTACATGTACGTTGAAGGGTTTCAAGCTGAAGTTTGAAGCTGTTCATAGTCGAGTGCTGACTTGTGGTATTTGAATTTGAAAGAGTACAGAGGCTCTCTGTATATTGTTATTGATTGCACCATTATAGGCTATAGCTGAACATAGACTGAATATTTGGGAATATGATGAAACCTAATTGAAACCAATTCTGTGAATAAAATCATGATCATAGAATAACTGCATGTAATTCTCAGTTTTAAGCTTCGTTATTGAGAATAATCAGGAAAAGTTAAATTAGTTAATTAGTTATATAGAATACATGTGGCAGGTATGTATTATGTAACATTTCATTTTGATATCACAAGCACTTAAATCACCCTTGAAAAATAGCACTTCCATTTTGTTCTACCCGAGATGCAAAAAAAAATCTATATATAATAATAAAAAATAGCACTTGCGAAGGGTTCACATAAGATTGTAATGCCTATCACACAAGTACATGTAATGTTTCCATGATGCCACATCAAATTGGAGCCTATATGAAAAAGAGGATAATTTCTCAACCTAGTAATGGGATTTTGAAAATTATGTTCATTATTTTTTCTGATTTCAGCGACTGGTTGACCTTACAGCTCTGGCTATTCACTTGTACGAACTGCACAGGAACTTATCACAATATCCAGAAACAGTCAGGAGAATACTATCTGGGTAAGATATCCTTGATCTGGGACTCGATAACTGAACGCTATACAAACTACAGCATGTGTGTACAGTGCAACCTGTGTAAACCGACCATGCTTGGGCCTAAATTATCATGAGTGTCAGTTTTGACAGGGTTCTGGTTTCTTCGGGGTCAAAATACTTTAAATTGAAGTATTGGGACCATGGATGATGTCAGTATTTACCTGTGTAATCCAAGATGGTCGCCACCAGCCATCTTGCATTGTCAGCAGTTGGATCTTTACACATTTCTTGACCAACTAGTAATTCGAGAACAATTGAACCGATCAAACTTGAAGAATGCCTCGACATGGGTGATACGATAGTTATGCAGTTACCTGTATAATCCAAGATGGCCACTGTCAGCCATCTTGAATTTTAGGGCCCTGTGGGACAGACGAGGTTGACCTGGGATGTGTGCACACCCCAGGTCATGGTAAGAATAGACCTCAGCCCCTTCGACAGCTTGTCGTAAAGAGGGGACTAACTAGGCCACCCGTGGGGTTTCCGGGTGTGAAAAGGAATAGAACCCAACCCGTGGAGTTCCCGGGTATGAAAAAGAATAGGACCCTACCCGTGGGGTTCCCGGGTGTGAAAAAAAATAGGACTCAAACGTCGGGATATGACTGAAATAAAGTTGAAATCATATTTACTCACTTTGAAGTTTAAGCGCTTGGATCTTGTCCAGGCAATAATTGAGAATGATTGAACTGATCGACTTCAAACTTGGAGAGTACTTGTCTTGACATTGGTGAGAGGATGGTTGGGATGGCTTTTCAGTTGCCTGTGTAATCCAAGATGGCTACCATCAGACATCTTGCATTGTCAGCAGTTGGATCTTTACACATTTGTTGTCAGACCAATAACTTCACAATTGAACTGATCAGATTTAAACTTGAGTGCCTTGACATCGGTGAGAGGATAGTTGGGATTGTTTTTATTACCTGTATAATCCAAGATGGTCACCACAGCTATATTGGATTTTCAGCAGTTGGATCTTGTCCGGACAATAACTCAAGAACGATTGAACCGATCGACTTCAAACTTGAAGAGGGGCTTGACAGCAGTATGAGGATGCTTGAATTTCTTTTCAGTTACCTGCATAATCCAAGATGGCCACCCTCAGTCATTTACACATTTCTTTTCTTACCAATAACTCGAGAACTATTGAACTAATCATCTTTAAACCCGGAGAGTGCCTCGAGATCGATGAGGAGGTGGTTGGTATTGATTTTCAGTTTAATACCTGTATAATCCAAAATGGCTACCATTATTAGCCATTTACACATTTCTTGCCGACCAATAACTCGAGAACTATTGAACCAATCAACTTTAAACTTGGAGAGTGCCTTTACATCAGTGAGAGGATGAGATTGCTTTTCAGTTACCTGTGTAATCCAAAATGGCCACCATCAGCCATCTTGCATTGTCAGTAGTTGGATCTGTATACATTTCTTTTCCGACCAATAACTCGAGAACTATTGAACCGATCGACTTCAAGCTTGGATAGCGTCTTGACATTGATGGTTGGGATTGCTTTTCAGTTAACTGTGTAATATTGCCATGGTCTGCCATCTTGAATTATAGGCACTTGGATCTCTTCTGGGCACTAACTCGAGAATGATTGAACTCATCGACTTCTAACTTGGAGAGTAGCTTGACATCTGTGCGAGGATGGTTAGGAATGCTTTTCAGTTACCTGTGTAATCTAAAATGGCCGACATCAGCCATCTTGCATTGTCAGCAGTTGGATCTTCACACATTTCTTGTCCGAAGTATAACTCGAGAACTATTGAACCAATGAACTTCAAACTCAGAGAGTGTCTAGACATCAGGGATTGCTTTTCAGTTACCTGTGTTATCCAAGATGGCTGCCAGTCATCTTGGATTTCAACATTTGGATGTCCACTGACAATAACTTGAGAACTATTCAACCCCTTGTATTTGAATTTGAATTTTAGATTTCTAAAATTGTAAAATTCAAAAGTTAAACTTATATATTTTTTATCCCATCGGCATATACATGTATGCCGGATGGGATCATGTTGTCACGCTGTCCGGCTGGCTGGCTGGCTGGCTGAACGACGTGACCGCTTTAAAAGGTGAACCGTTCCAGCTAGAGTCTTCAAATTTGGTATACTGCATTGTTGGGTGGTAAAGCACAAGCCTATTGAAATTTGGCACATTTAGTTGATTTTTGTGGTTTCCATGGCAACATAACAAAAAATATCCATATAACGACGTGACTGCTCTAAAAGATTAACCGTTGCAGCTGGAGACTTCAAATTTGGTTTACTGCATTGTTGGGTGGTAAAGCACAAGCCTATTGAAATTGGGCGCATTTAGTTGATTTTTGTGGTTTCCATGGCAACATCACGAAAAATATCCACATGGTGTCGTGACCGCTCTCAAAGGTGAACCGTTGCAGCTAGAGACTTCAAATTTGGTATACAGCATTGTTGGGTGGTAAAGCACAAGCCTATTGAAATTGGGGACATTTTGGTGGTTTGCATGGCAACATAACAAAAAATATCCACATTACTACGTGAATGCTCTAAAAGCCGAACTTTTGCAGCTGGAAACTTCAAATTTGGTATACAGCATTGTTGCATGGTAAAGCACAAGCCTATTGAAATTGGGGACATTTTGGTGCTTTTTGTGGTTTCCATGGCAACTTAACGAAAAATATCCATATTACGACGTGAATGCTCTAAAAGCCGAACCGTTGCAGCTGGAGACTTCAAATTCAGTATACAGCATTGTTGCATGGTAAAGCACAAGCTTTTTGAAATTGGGGACATTTTGTTGATTTTTGCGGTTTCCATGGCAACATAACGAAAAATATCCACATGATGACATGAACGTTCTAAAAGCCAAACCGTTGCAGCTAGAGACTTCAAATTCAGTATACAGCATTGTTGCATGGTAAAGCACAAGCTTATTGAAATTGGGGACATTTTGTTGATTTTTGCGGTTTCCATGGCAACATAACGAAAAATATCCACATGATGACATGAACGTTCTAAAAGCCAAACCGTTGCAGCTAGAGACTTCAAATTTGGTATACAGCAATGTTGGGTGGTAAAGCACAAGGCTATTGAAATTAGGTAAATTTGGGTGTTTTTGCTGTTTCCATGGCAACATATTTGGAAAATATCTACAGAATGGGGTTAATGCTTTAGAAACAGAACCATTGCAGCTAAACACTTCCAATTTGGTAGCATTATTGTGTGCTTGGTGTTTTTGCAGTTTCCATGGCAACAAATGGAAAATATCCGCAGAATGACATTAATGCTTTAGAAACCAAACCATTGTAGCTACACACTTCAAATTTGGTAGCATATTGTGTGGTTAATCACAAGCCTATTGAAATTGGGTACATTTGTGACGATTTTTGGGTCTGTGTAAAAGAGTGCCTCTCTACCTCTGTATCACATCCATGCACCCAATACCAAGGTTTGCAACAATTCCATCATCTGTATAATACACCTGGGCCTATCGTACTATGCCTTTAACATTTTACATTAACCAACAATATATGTGAACATTTCCTTACACATAATTGAGAGCCACTTTAATACTCCTCTTATCAGAGCAGGTGGTTGGTGGGTGCCCGCCCCTTTTATATCTAGTTGTTTCTAGCCAACTTTCCATACAAATAAACATGACTGTTTTCCCCTCAACTACTTCTGTTTCCCCTTATTAAATGCCCTTCATCTGTCTATACCGGAGATTTATATTGTTCATGTGAAAGGGACGGCAAGTTCACACTAAGCCGATGGGATCAAGTGTGGCCGTGGCCTCTAGTTTGAGTATATTATCAAAAGTTACACTTTTAGATTTGTGTTCAAAATTCAAAAACATAAAATTAGAAATGAAAGTTGAATTATTGAACGTTATACATATTCTGTTGACCAAAGCAACAGTCACCAGCCTTGAATTTGTCTAATGTAGTGTTGGAAAATGATTTTTTGGGGGTCCGAGGCATGACACACTATATATGAGTTAACTCATACATGTACCACG